>PISX010034828.1:0-13552 GCA_004024625.1 Mellivora capensis
TTTTTTTTTTTTTTAAAGGTTTTATTTATTTGTCAGAGAGAGAGAAGGAGAATGAGCGAGCACAGGCAGACAGAGGCAGAGGGAGAAGCAGGCTCCCTGCCAAGCAAGGAGCCCGATGTGGGACTCGATCCCAGGACGCTGGGATCATGACCTGAGCCGAAGGCAGCTGCTTAACCAACTGAGCCACCCAGGCGTCCCTGGACAGCAGTCTTACTTGGGGACTTACTTTGCCCAGCCCACACGACAAGCTGGCAAATGGGAGAAGGGAGGGACATTTTGCTGAAGGATTTGACCGAGGTGAGTAAGCAGGGAAAGGAAATGGATAAGTTTGTTGTTGCCTCAGAGGTTAATGGAAAATATCCATGCTTTGCTGAGCATAGCTCACTGCATAAAAGATGTACCCAAGTTACTTAACAAGGTCACTCAGCTCTGGGGAGATTTTTGATCTATGTTCAGTCAAATCGTTTCACCTGCAGTGGCCAGTCAAACCTTGCAAGGGGAGTCAACCAAATTAGTCACCCGGAATTCAGGCGCCTGGATTGGATTTTCTTAGGATTTAATTCCTTGTCACTGTCACCACCTGGGAATGACACCTCCTAATTGAGTGTATTCAGTAATGCCCAGAGGCTTCTCTGCTCCCAGCCCCAGAGGACACCTATTTATCTTATTTAGATTCAGGCTATTTGCTGACCGAAGGCATTTGTGTCAGCAGAAGGAGCCAGCTTTGGGAAATAAGGAGGAATCCAACAGCGTAGGGATCAGTTATCCCTGCATCGCTTTCGAGATAAACAAACAAGAAATAAAATGTTTTAAAATGTTGAAAGCATAAACATAGGGTTAAGAATTCAGACCGGTGTTTTGGGTCCCAGCTGCCATTCTGAAGCCTAGTGCCTTGGCCCAGTTCCAAGGCACTCAGTATAATGTTCCTATCCAGAGTCCACGGTAATGAGATGTCAAAATCACCTATTCAGGGTGATGCTGGATCACCGGAGGCCAGTCTCCTGGAAATACTTGAACCTTACTATTTAAATATTATTATAATGAGCTGTGATGATGCCTTGCTTGATTTTGTTTCTGTGTATATTACAACACATTGACTACTCACTATGACGATCTAGCAAAAGACTCGTGTTTGTAGGATTAGATCTGTTGACTTCTCGTGGAGTGACAAAGTTCTTCAACAATTGTCACGCCACCTTGACTGAAGTACTGGGTTTAATTATACACTTCTCACCTATGAACTATGGAGGCCATTTTGGTTTTCCCAACTCTTGTCACTCCCCACACCAATTATTCCTACTCATTGCTGAGATATGAATCATAATTTTGTGACACATTTTCTGCAATACAATTTTTATGTCTTGCTATTGCCTAGAGAATGAAATCTAAAAATCTTAACCCAACATAATCTTCCAAGTATTTGTCTCACACATTCAACTATTCTGCACTGAAATCTAGCTGTTTTCTCTGAATGCAACAGACATTTTTCTCCCTTATTTTTGTCCATGCTTTTGTTGTCCCCTGAAATTCTCATCTGCCTATCTTGTGGACTTCCTTTCCATATGAAAGACTATCTTTTTCTTGAAGTTTACTATTGCTCTCAAAAAGGTCTATTTTGTCAAGTCCCACATCGGGCTCCTTGCTCACTGGGAAACTGCTTCTCCCTCTACCCGCCTCTCCCCCTGCTTGTGCTCTCGATCTCTTTCTCTGACAAAAAAATAAATAAAATCTTAAAAAAAAAAGGTTTATTTTATTTCCTTTGAATCTTCATGGTACTTAGAATCTCTCATGGTAATTATCTTTACTCTTTATTTTTATTCTTTATTTTGTCTTAATAATTATTTATAATCTAGATTTGTTAATTAGATTTATAATCTAATCAGGTTGTAAGTAACATGAGGTTAGGGATTTATATCTTATCTTTGTTTTACATACAGAAGGATCTAAGTTAAAATTTATTGATTTGAATTGAGCCCTTGCTAATAAGGCTGATTTAATTTCTTCTACACTCCCACTTGTTTCTTTTCCATCAAGAGAATAGTATCATTGGTGATAATCTAGCACCTGTAAGTTCATTTAACAGTGTTTGAAATACTAATGTCTGCTGGATGTGATCCATTTCTAATGTTGAAAAGAAGTGTGTCAAAGCTCTTGGGACGAGGTCCCATTTGTGCCTATATTTCCCCCTACTTTGAATTCTGTCATCACAGGAATTAGCCTTCTGTGGCATTTAATTACTTACAACTCTCCAAACCACATGCCATTCCACAAAACTAGTTAAACATTGTGTTTTGTTAAAGATGATAAGTAAAGCTAATTTTCCATAAATTTACTCTGGCAGGAACTAGAAGATGGAGATTGTACCCAGTAGCCTTTTTACATTTAATTGTTGTTGTTGTTTGCTTTAATTCTCAACTTCTCCTCTGGCATTCCAAGTACTCCAGGGACGACACTGATGGGTATGAGTTACAACAGTTTGAAATTATACTGCAACTTCACTCAAGAATTGTAGCATTTCAAAATAAATTGAAATAAAAATTCATCTCACAGGCTATCATGCTTCATGAGGGATGCATAGGACAGGAATTTGCTAAATGTTCAGCAGGCTATTCAGTTATATCTAGTTCTTTCAGGTTCACGTGCCTGAAGACTTGAAAGACAACTCAGAACTACAATGAAGTTTCGGGCAGAAACTAAGTTAGAATTAACCATAAGTTAAAGCTATTGTTCAAAATATTATTTGAGCAGCTTAAAAACTATAATTTAAGCTTTCCATGTAAACTCTTAAATATCTAATACATGTGTGTAATTATACCCAATCATTAAATTCCTTAAGGTCTTTGTAATGGTACCTTATTTTACTTTTGTAATCCAGGAATTTTTAGGGCAATCTAGAACAATTAACTAATTTCAAGATAGAACATAAAAAAACAACCCACGTCTCCATTTTTAGGCATAGACTAGACCATTTTTTAACCCAAACAAACTCTTTGAACTGCAACTAGACAGTGAGTCTATTTATGTAAATTTTACTTACCATCAAGAAAAAGGTGTCTTTATCTATTCCTGCTGGTATTAGATCTTGTATATTTGCCAGCCCAGTGCAGCTTTGACATGTTGTCATAATGGGCTTTTTATAAGCAGGATACATCTAACTTCCAGTTTCTGTTATTACTTTACTCTTTATTGGAATATAACAGCAAAATTAATGGCCTTTAAAATAAACATGCACTAATTTTAGCGTAAAATGCCCAAAGTTGTTCTAGAAACGTTAAGACTCCCTGCAGAGACACTATCTGGTTACCAAACTTGGCGAATCCAACTGTCATCCCAGCAGGTACTTTTTAGTCGAGGTCAGTGAGCCCTCAGCCACACAGCGCTGTGGCGTGCAGGAGCTTTGGGATTATGCTCAGTGACATTGCTGCGTGATTGATAGCAGCAGGGGGCAGGTCCCGGATGAAGCTGCAGGGGAGATTATTCAGGAGCCTATGCTTGAAAAAGGCAACAGATTACCGACACTGGCAATATGTCATATCTTAGGGAAATCTTAGCAGACGAGTATGTGACAGGACCACAAAATTAAAGAGACTGCCAAGTCTGGAACATTTCTGAATATGTTAAACTTTTCAGGCAGTGAAAGACAGAATGGTCCAACTGATAATTGTAGGTGAATTTATGGCTGCTATTCCAGTGCATATTTTCATAATTTTTAACTAAACTTTTTTTCCCCACCCCTTAACTAAACTTTAAAAAAAGATTTTATTTATTTATTTATTTGAGAGAGACAAAGAGAGAGCATGCATGAGCAGGAAGGAGGGGCACAGGGAGAGGGAGAAGCAGGCTCCCCGCTGAGCAGGGATCCTGATGAGGCAATGAAGCGGGGCTCAGAAGGCAGACACTTAACGGACTAAGCTACCCAGGCACCCCTAAATAAACTTTTAAGTTGAAGTATAATTGACATACAACCGTTATGTTAGTTTCAGGTGTATAATGATTTGGTACTGTGTATACGGCAAAATACTCACCACATAAGTCTAGTCTAATTAACATCTGTCACTACGTAGTCCCAATTTTTTTTCTTGTGATGAAGACTTTAAAGATCTGCTCTCCTCACATCTTCTAGAGATGTAAAATAGTAGTAACGATAGTCACCATCATGCTGTATATTACATCCTTACATCCTTTGCCCCTTTTGCTCATTCCCTGCCCCCTGCTTCTGGCAACCACCAACCTGTTCTCTGTAATTATGGCTTGTTTTTTTGTCTTTTGGGTTTTATGGTATTTGTCTTTCTGTGTCTCACTTATTTCACTTAGCATAATGCCCTCAAGGTCCATCCATGTTGCCACAAATGTCAAGATTTCATTATTTTTTGTGGCTGAAGAATATATCATTGTGGATTTTCTCTACCCATTTATCTATGGATGAGCACTCAGGTTGTTTCCATATCTTGGCTCTTGTAAATAATGCTGCAATAAACATAGAGCTACATATTTTTTTTCCAAATTCATGTTTTGTTTCCTTTGGATAAATACCAAGAAATAGAAATGCTGGATTATATGGTAGCCCTATTTTTAATTTTTTGAGGAACCTCCATAATATTTTTTACCCTGGCTACACCAGTTTAAACTCTCACCAACAGTATGCATGTGTTCCCTTTTCTCCATATCCTTACTCTCCAACACTTGTTATTTCTTGTCTTTTGGATAATAGCCATTCCAACAGGTGTGAGGTGATATCTCACTGTGGTTTTGATTTTCATGTCCCTGGTGATCAGTAATGTTGAACATCTTTCATGTACCTGTTGGATGAATAAATATTTTTTGAGAATTTAAGAACAGCTATTTATCTCAATTTAATAATTTTAATAAAATTTAATAAAATGGTAGAAATACATAACTGACAGTGTTTCAATGTCCTGGAAACTATCTCAGTTTGTATTTCCTTATGAGAAAACTAACATTTCTTCAAATATTTTAAAAATAACTCAATTTACATATGTGACCCAAACCAATCTGTTAGTGGAAAAAGCTGTTTGGGAACCAAGCGTATCACAGTATGAAGAGCAGGTGAAAAGTGTTTACTTTGTTATTTCATATAGACCACCTCTGGTCAGTTCTATGTTTACAAATTTGTGTCTATCCATATTTTGGTCAGAGTGCTGACAAGAAGTATGGAGTATGGACAGTATGGAGTAATGACAAATGACAGTATGGAGTAATTCAGGCAAGTTTAAGGAAGGGACTGTTTTAAAGTTGTGGGTAGATTGGGGCACCTGGGTGGCTCAGTCTGTTAAGTGACCAGTGACCAGCTCAGGTCATGATCTCAGGATTGTGGGATCAAACCCCAAGGAGCTCGCTCAGCGTGGAATCTTCTTGCATGTCCCTCTCTTCTCCCTCCTCCCCGTGCTCATCGCATGCATGTGCCTGCTCTTTCTCTCTCAAATAAATAGATAGATAGATAAATAAATAAATACATCTTCAAATATTTTAAAAAATAAAGTTGTGGGTAGTTAAGGTAACTAATTAAGGAACGCTGAAGCATTCTCTTAATAGTAATTGTAGGAAACCATTACCATCTTTGTCATGATGGAACAATGAAAGCAGTTTTTACTGGAACCATGGGAAAGCTGTGGCTGCAGGAAGGGGACACCCAACAAAAGAGATATGCAGCTACTGTCACCATTCAGGCACAGAGGGAGTTGGGGGAATAAACACATTTTCTTTCCAATAGCATTCCAATACCTTGCTGTTGTCCTCCACTGGCCAAACCCCACCAGAAGCCAGAGGCAAGATGACTGGTTGATAGGATCCTTAGGGACCAGGTGCTTGGGTCATAGAACAAGATGGAAGTAGGAAGAGTGCATATCTGGAAGGGCACTTAATTATAAGGGCCAGCGCCCCTATTATACTGTCAAATCTTTTAGATAATGACAGTGAACATGTTCATTCACATGAGCTGGTGGAAAATTTTGCCAAAAAAAATCTCAAAACCTTAAAAATTCTAATTTTAAGAATGTATTAGAAAATTTTATAAATATGCTCAATGACTAAGCTTACGAGAATGTTCTTCAAAAGTGTTTATAAGAGTATAACATTAGAAGTAGTCTAAATGCCTTAAAGCAAGAAATTAATTAAGCTGTTGGTTATTTAAACTTTTTTTTAAGTTTTAATTTAAATTCTAGTTAGTTAACATACAGTATAATATTAGTTTCAGATGTACAATATAGTGATTCAACATTTCCATATAACACCCAGTGCTCATCACAAGTAGTAAGCTGTTGTTAATTGATCCAGAGCAGTAAAATTAAGTCACATACAGAGAAGTAAAATTGAAGTCACACAAAATGATGTAGAAGTATATCTTATGATGTGAAACTACATCTCATAATTTTTTAAAAAGATTTATTTACTTGAGAGAAGGGGAGAAGAGCAGAGGGACAGGGGAAGCAGACTCCCCGCTGAGCACAGAGCCTTTCATGGGGCTCTATCTCATGACCCTGAGGTTACCTAACTGACTGAGCGACCCAGGTGCCCCCCATGTCATAACTTTTTATAAAATAGACTTAGGGGGCACCTGGGTGGCTCAGTGGGTTAAAGCCTCTGCTTTCGGCTCAGGTCATGATCCCAGGGTCCTGGGATCGAGCCCCACATCGGGCTCTCTGCTCAGCGGGGAGCCTGCTTCCTCCTCTCTCTCCCTGCCTGCTTCTCTGCCTACTTGTGGCCTCTGTCTGTCAAATAAATAAATAAAATCTTAAAAAAAATAGACTTAGGGTATGACCTTATCTTTGTATATAAAGAAACAAAATATTAGAAGGGTAGTCATCGAAAAGTAGTAACTTTTCTGATAGATTATAGATGATTTTTTAAATAAACATATTGTTTTGTCCAAAAATTTAATATGTTTTTATGGTGAATATATATAGTAACTTGGTTATTCAAATAATAGTTTCAATTAGGCCAAATAAAGACTATTTTGTTTCAAGTGAAGCACTTGAAGGACTTGCATAAGGAACAAGTCAGTTTTGCTTCTGTTATAAAGAAGTCCATGAAGGTACCTGTTGGAATTGTAGAAATCAAAAACTGATTCAGTAGTCAAATAAATGGAGGGGAATCTGGTGGCTCAGTTGCTTAAGCATCTGCCTTTGGTTCAGGTCATAATCCTGGCATCCTGGCATCAAGCCTTATGTTAAGGGCTCCCCACTCAGCAGGGAGGTCTGTTTCTCCCTCTCCCTCTGCCCCTCTCCCCACTGCTTGTGTGCACTCTTTCTCAAATAAATAAATAAATAAAAATCTTGAATTAAAAAAAATGGAGTCAAGAAGATGGAGATCAAAAAGTCAACGTTATCATTATTGATGGGAACAAAGGATTATTGAGTCTGGTCAAATCTGTCCCTTATTATCACTTGATTTCAACCCCTTCTCCATTTAAATGGTCTTTGATCTATTCTCTTTCACCTGGTTATGCCAAATGCTGCCTAATGGATCTTCCTGACTATGAATTCCTATCCCAAAATGCTGCCTCATGTTGGCATTAGAGTGACTTGTATTAGTTGCATAATTAAATATGTTCTTTCCTAACGTAAAAAGTTTTAGATGGCTCCTAGGTTAGACTGAAGCCCTAATAACTTGGCCTGTGGGCAAGGCTTTCCATTATCTTCTCTCTCTTTCTTTCTCAGAACATGTCTTTTATTGTTTATTCTTATTTTAGGGTTCCTGGCATAACAAAATATATGTGGTTCCCTAGTATGACATTCTTTTACTTGTCTGGTCTTTGCAACCTTTGTGATTTCTGCTTGGGACACTCTCTCCTACTCTGAAAAACTCCAGCTTGTTCTAAAAACTCTACTAAAGCAGCACTCCAGTAGGTTGAATTGCCATCTTCCAAAAGATATATCCAAGGCCAAACCCTTGGTATTTATGAATGTGACCTTATTTGGAAAAAGGGTCTTTACAGATGAAATGAAGGTAAAGATCTCAAGATGAGATCATCCTGAATTAGGATGGGCCATAAATGCAATGGCCCAGTGTCCTTATAAGAGACAAAAGGGATGAAGATACAGAGACACACAGAAGGCCATGTGGAGAAGAAGGCAGAGATCAGCATTGTGCTTTCAGGAGCCCAGAAGCTGCTGGAGTCACCAGAAAATCCAGAAAGAGAAGGAAGGATTATCCCTTGGAGCGTGGGCTTGCCAGTGCATTGATTTTGGACTTGGAGACTCCAGGGCAGTGAGAAAATGCACTTCTGTTGTTTTATTCTGTTCATTTTGGGTCATTTGTTATAGTAGCCCCAGAAAACTAACGCAACCACTTCTACGGTCAGCCTCTCTTTGGGAAGCAGTGTCAAATTATGGCTGCTTATGTGGATTTGGATCTCAAGCAGACCCACATAGCAAGCTCACCTTATTTTTAAAAAGATTTTATTTATTTATTTGACAGAGAGAGACAGTGAGAGAGGGAACACAAGCAGGGGGAGTGGGAGAGGGAGAAGCAGGCTCCCCATTAAGCAGGGACCCCGATGTGGGGCTCGATCCCAGGACCCTGGGATCGTGACCTGAGCCGAAGGCAGACACTTAACCAACTGAGCCACCCAGGTGCCTACAAGTTCACCTTATTAAAGAGTAAGTGTGATGTGGGGCTAGATTTCTCATTTCTCTGAGCCCCAGTTTTTTCATCTGTACAAGGAGTAACCATGTTTACCCTATAGCATTATAGTAAGGAATTAAATGAGACAATCATGGAAAACACCTTCATGATGAAGGAATTCAATCAATACAAACTGTGGAATCATTCTTCCAAACCCCTATCCCCAGTCCAAATTAAGTTCCTCCTTTTTCCGTGTTCACAGAAGGACCTTTCACCAACTCCTGTTATGCTGCCAATTACTGTGTAATCCCTTTATTTTTATATGAGATATGTTTACAAATATTTTTCCCCAGCTGCTTCATTACACTCATTAAAGGCAGAACTATGTCTTATCTCCTGTCCTCTGCCCAGTGTGTCATATAAAGCCAAGCATATGGTAGGCAGGAAAGTTGAATCGAGGGATGCTTTCCAGGATGGGGCCTGGCATTGCACCATGACAGTAGATGTTACTCTGTGGTGGGACTCACAGATCTATAGGATTTATGGGAAAACTCTTGCAATTTATGTGGAGACAGCAATTGACCCATAAAAACCCATTTATTATTGATCTACTTTATTTTCAATTTTAAAATCTCAGAATCATAAATTAATGTAGACCTATATGTTCATGACCTTGTTCTGTAATTTCTTCCTCTAAGTCTATGCTAGGTTCCACTTCCTGCTCCTCCCCCCACCCCTCCCCAACCAAGTTAGGCATTTGCTTCTCTGTTTTAGACATTTCTGCTGTTGCACTTTTGGAACTGAATAGTTCCTATTTATTGACTTAATTGTCTAGGCTAGATGGTGTTTGAGGACAAGCTCCATGGATTATTCATGTCCATAGCCTCAGCGCCCAGCCAGGTGCTTAAGTGTGTAATAGGCAATAATGAGTATTCTTGAATGAACAAACAAATGAATAGAATCCTATTGTTTACAGGTGGTCAAAAGCAGATCAGAGATCTTTGAATTGCTCCCAGTTACCTATTTGAAAATATGAGATTGGAACACAGAACTACTAGTACCACATTTTATGCTTGCCCCACTATGCTGAAAGGTGAATACAATTTGGGGAAATATTGAGTATTATCCAGGATGAATTCTAATTCTCACACGGAGTTGTAGACTTTGCCACAAAGTTAATCAGTCATTGCTTCCTATTTTTCAGCCCACTGAAACTTGGAACACAGAGGAATTGCAAAGCCTAAATGGCTTGTCATGGACAAGACTGGTCTCTTCCCAGGAGGTTGCTTTCCCACTTAAATCATAATTCATATGCTGTGCTTTTTAAATTTAGGCTTCATGGAATGTCAAACATTTTTTATCATGGGTTGCATAATGCAGCCCATTTATGGAATGGCAGTGGGTATAATAATCTTTTCCATAAGGCTAGTCCCACAGAGGGGAGGATTCTGTCATGACATGGTGATGAAAGCTAATTACGTTTCCCCTTCCATAATCCTTCTTCCGTCAGGCCAAAGAATGACTATCAGGAGACTGCCAGCTGGACCACTCTCCTCTGTCAAGAACTTTATTTACCACGGAGAGGGAAAGTCTCTTTCCTCCTGCCTTAGGGCTTCTACGTATAATTTTAACAGCCTTTACTTTATCAAAGAAATTGTGTCAATTTAAAAACTGTAGCCTCCCTTACTGGGGTTGAATATCATATTTTAGATACAGAAGGATCTCTTTAATGCCGATTTAAAAGAGAATTTAAGGCTAAATTAGAAAAGATTTGTACTATTGAAAGGCCGTCAATGTTCTTTTTTTAAATTTATTTATTTGTCAGAGAGAGAGGGAGAGAGAGCGAGCAAGCACAGGCAGACAGAGTGGCAGGCAGAGACAGAGGGAGAAGCAGGCTCCCTGCAGAGCAAGGAGCCCGATGTGGGACTCGATCCCAGGACGCTGGGATCATGACCTGAGCCGAAGGCAGCCGCTTAACCAAGTGAGCCACCCAGGCGTCCCAAGGCCGTCAGTGTTCTAATGATCACTGTGGCACACCTTCAACAAGATTTCTTTAAGTCTGAATTTTCGCCAGACTCCACTATTTTTTAGGCTGTAAATGGGTATAGATGCCACATGCATGTCAGTCTAGATATATAGTCACCAATCTGGTAAGATCCCAAACTGTATAAATTCAGGGAAGGATTTCTGATTGAGGAGGCAGTTGGTAAAGAAACAGAAGGATTTCTGAGGCTGATTCATCTCATCAAATGACAGAGGAAGTGCCACTAAGGATTTGATGGGTCTTTTTCAAAGAGCAGGCATGCCCTTATAGACCAGAGCACACCCTGCCTTTGTGTGCCGCTTTTCTAGAACATAAGACAAAGATGCTATGTCCTAGCCACATGCTGGAAGACATGGGAACATTATTTAATATTTGAGGAGCTCTTTAAAAAATCTTATCATTGGGCTCCATCCTGGTCCAATTAAATCACAATCTCCAGTGATCCAGATCCACAATCTCCTGGATCCAGAGATCCAGGCATGGGTGCTTTAAAAAAGTTCCCTAGATCATTCCATTGTGCGGTAAAGCCATATCCAAGCCAAGTTTTAACTTGCAGTCACATTAGGCGGCTGAGATAGTTCTCAGAAATGCATTCAAAACATTGTAGCACGACCTTCCACTGTCGACAGGCTACCAAAATGGTTATAAATTGTGTTCTTTTGCATCGGTACCCTTCCCGCTCACCGCCACAAACTCCCTCCCCAAGGCACCATTTCCGAACAAGTACGAAATGCCAATTTAACTCAAAGGTCAAATCAAAGTAAGACCGGGGTGAACGGATGAGCCTTAGACCAGGCCCAGAATAGCTCTCGCCTGAAATGCCTAAACAGACACACATGACGAGAAGGAGATAAATGGCACAGGAGAAATATTCCAGACAGACAAAAGTCTTTTCTCAACTTCAGCTGCTCTTAATTCAGCTTTAGTCTGGTTGTTAGAGGTATCCTCGTGTACTTCCCACACTGCTGCCCTGACTTTCATTGGTCTGATCTTCCCCAGAATTTGGACTCAAGGTAAAGTTGCCGGGAAAGACTTTACATATCCTGAACCAGTTAATATAGAAAGGAAGCGCTTTACAGGATCAAATCAAGCCCTTTCTCTCAGCCATCAGCCTGAACACCTGGCCTACAGCGCTCTGAGGAAGTTGACTCCTGAGGCCCCGGCCGTGTCTCCAGCCTCCGCCATTCTGAGAAGAGAAGTATTTGGGTAGCTCCTTCCTATTTAGGATTCATTACTTGCGCTGACAGACTGCAGCTGTGGTAAAACCTCTATTTGTTCCAGTTGGTTCTTTCATTCCCTACTGGACCATCTTGTAAATTGACGGTTATAAGTAATGACAAAGAGACCCTCTCAAGATGGGCAGGTGTGATGGGTAAGTAACAGGCGACGTATCACCTGCAGTAAAACAATCCCTCTGCTATCCCCCTGAGATGGGGAACCCCCCTCACCTCTATCAGCTTTCCCCAGTAAGTATGAAATCTCAGTTTCTCTTCGCCATGAGCCTTGAACCTTAGTTCGATTTAATCTCATAGCAGCTTCTATTTTCTTGCTCTATGAAAAGTCGAATCTATTTAAAAGGAAATGGAGTGAGCTGGCGTACCTATTGACTTCATTTCCAATAAATTCACTGGATGATGAAAAACATAATCCACCAGGAGGGACAGAGCCACTGAGGGGCAATCCCTGGATGGGTTAGCAATTTAAGGTTAGATTGGATTATGACCAACAAATTCAACAACCAGAGCTCAAGGGGCACCTGGGTGACTCAGTTGGTTAAGCGTCTGCCTTTGGCTCAGGTCATAATCCCAGGGTCCCGGGATCGAGCTCCATACTCCCCAAACTGTGCCCCATTGGTGCCCTGCTCAATGGGGGTCTGCTTATCTCTCTCCCTTTGCCCCTCTCCCCCAACTCATGCTGTCTCTTAGAGAAATGAACAAAATCTTTTAAAAGAAGAAAAATCAACTATTTTTACAGAGTAATTATATTTTTAAAGTTGAGTCCACTTCATTAGATTGTCCTCTATTTAAACTTAAAAGACATATTTATTTCTATTGATTTTATGTTCTATTTTGTATGTGGCATCAAAGGTAAACAGGAAAAGTTTTAACTTCATCTTTCACATAGTCAATTTCCTGCATGTCAGGCACTAGTAACTGAGTTTCTGGGCTATTAAAAAATAAATAAAATAGACATTTTAACAATGTTTATTCTTCCGATCCAAGAACATGGAATGGTCTTCCATCTTTTTACGTCTTCTTCGATTTCTTTCATGAGTGTTCTGTAGTTCCTCGAGTACAGATCCTTTACTTCTTTGGTTAGGTTTATTCCCCGGTATCTTATGGTTCTTGGTGCTATAGTAAATGGAATCGATTCTCTAATTTCCCTTTCTGTATTTTCATTGTTAGTGTATAAGAAAGCCACTGATTTCTGTACATTGACTTTATACCCTGCCACATTACTGAATTGCTGAATGAGTTCTAGTAGTTTGGGGGTGGAGTCTTTTGGGTTTTCCATATAGAGTATCATGTCATCTGCAAAGAGAGAGAGTTTGACTTCTTCATTGTTAAAATGTCTATACTACCTAGAGCAGTCTATACTTTTAATGCCATTCCCATCAAAATTCCACTGGTATTTTTCAAAGAGCTGGAGCAAATAATAATAATTTATTAAATTAAATTATTAAATTTATTAAATTAAATTAAATTATTAAAAAATAATAATAATAATAAAATTTGTATGGAATCAGAAGAGACCCCGAATCGCTAAGGAAATATTGAAAAACAAAAATAAAACTGGTGGCATCTCATTACCTGATTTCAAGCTTTACTACAAAGCTGTGATCACCAAGACAGCATGGTACTGGCATCAAAACAGACACATAGACCAATGGAACAGAGTAGAGAGCCCAGATATGGACCCTCAACT
>PISX010034829.1:0-13552 GCA_004024625.1 Mellivora capensis
CAGGAAATGTTATAGCATTTTATGTTTTTTTTCCCCCTTATGAACGCACTTGGGTGAGATTCCAGGCTCCAGCGCAGGAGAGGATGAAACCCCCATCCTTCTTGTCCCATCCATCCCTTCCAGCTCCAGAGCCACACCAGGGCTCCTGCTGCCCCCGCCCCCATGCTGAGTTCCAGGGAGCCCCATCCCTGTGCCTCTCTGCAGGTACACACACCACATTCCTTCTGAGATCTCATCACCTCCTTGGCCACTGCCGTCCCCTGCCCCGATGGCTCCCCTCTCCCCTTGCCCTCCGACACACCAGAGTTGCTCCTGAAGACAGCGGGCCTGGGGCTTCTCCTGTGTGGAGGCCAGTGGGGGGCCCCAAGCGAAGACTGATGGAGCTGAGTTACCAGAATAAAATGAGAGAGGAGGGGAAATGGGGGTAGCAGAAGCATGACTTAATGTTTCCATAAATTATTCTGGGAAAATTCCAAAATTACTCTTGGTGTTTGTGATTATATCTGCCATATTCTGAGTATAGTAAGTGTATTCCAAAATGTAAATTGACATCTGTTGAAATAAGTGAATAAGGGCATTTTAAGTCTCATTATGACTTTTCGGATGCCTGTACAAAAACTCTGAGCACACAATGGTTCCATAATCAAATATTATTATTTATTTTATTTATTCATTACTTTTAGTTCAAAAGTCATTAGAGAGTAATTTTCTTCCCTACTGACATATTAACAGAGCAAACAAAAAAAATTATTTACTTGAAGCTTGTGCTCACTTTAGCATGCGGAGGTAATTACAACGCATGCATTCAATCACTGACGTCCCCCACCAACGGGGGCCAAGCGGCAGTGGTGTAATTACAAGAACAAAAGCTATCCTCATGGTGGTGTTTATATTGGACCAAATAACAATCCACCAAATCTAGAAACTGAAAGGCAATTTATTTCTCAGGAGGCATCTGCCTCCCCCGTCCCCATCTTTGTGGATTCCTGGGGTTATTTCATTCTTCTCTATCCTTTAGAAGGAATTGGATGAGAGCTGTAAATAAAAAGCATGTCCTCAGTACTCTGCCATGGCTTGGTCACTGGTAAGGCTGTCCCATTGCTGTTCAAACTACCCAGTGCCCCTCTCCTCCAGGGGAGGGTTTGGGGGATCCTGACAGCCACCAGGGGCTCCCAGAGAACCTGCCGGGTGTTACAGTACCAGGATCATGATGGGTAAACAGATTGTAACCAGGAGGTGTTAAGCTGTGACCAATAATCTCTAAAATAAAAGTAATCATCAGAAAATGCATACATACGGTGCGACACTGGGAAGGGGAGAAGACAGGCACCTGCAGGGCCCCTGGGACAGGGAGGAATCATATAGATACTGCCTGAGCCTTCCAGACTCTGGTCCAGCTCTGGGGTGCTGCTCGCAACCACGGAGGGCCCTCTCAGACATTGAGCTTCCTTTTTATTAAAAGAATCTTAAGCACTGAATTCTGGAACACTGAAAAGAAATTTTTAAAAAATAATAAAAATTAAAAAAAAAAAGAATCTTTACACTGAGAACAACTTAGATTTTCCCTGATTTAAATGGATACTTGGTGTCCTCCTCGAATCCCAGGGATCATTTGTTCATGCATTGGCCTGACTTTAATTTAGTTCTATTTATGTGGATGGATTTGTTAACAAAGGGTATTTTAGTAAGTATTAAAATAGTCATACAAAAATAGTATAAATAACACACTTCTGAAGTTAACCAGAACCCAAAAAGTGAAATCGTTGCCAATGTACTTTTCCCTCATAATGTCCGCCTTTTACTGACATGAGCACCAGCTTGGGAAGTTTTCCTTGCTTTCCCTGGAAAGTCTCATATGTGAGTATGAACCTTTTCCGAACCTCTGGGGTGTGTTTGTGTGAGTGTGTGTGTGTCTGTGTGTGTCTGTGTGGTGCCATCATTTCTGACAACAAAACCAACTGTGGGTAGAAATCCATCCCGTTTCTACAGATCGTTGGAAACAGCTAGCACTGGGGGTCGTGCTGGGCGGCTCCACCAGTGAAACATCCGAGTCTTGATTTGGGCTCAGGTCATGACTTCAGGGTCCCGAGATCGAGCCCTGCGAAGGCTCCACACTCAATGGGGAGTCCCCTTGAGATGCCCTCTCCCTCCCCTTCCCCCTCTGCCTCTCCTCCCAGTCATGCAAATGCACCCCCACTCACTCTCTTAAATAAATAAGTAAAGGAAACGTTTTTAAAAGATGCCTATTTTACATGGCTCTTATGAAGTTAAAGTCAAGAATGCAATTTAAATTCTACATTTTCGTAGGTGTCCTGTGTTAAACCTTAGTTTGCACGGCCTCTCCTTTGCTCAGAGACACGTCCCTTAGTTGAGGCTGAGTGGACTTAGGAATCCAGAACTCTGGAAGGATTCTCCATTAAGTATGCTTTCTTCCAAGACAAGGAAGGACAGCAGCAAGTGTGTGCCCTTGTACTGGGGGCCTCGTAGCCTGTAAGGCTTGGTGAACTGCACAAGTCTTTGTCTTTGATTGACGTGCTTTGGATGGTCCCAGATAAGCTAAGCCCAGGACAACGACCACCGCCAACCCCACAGCAGCATCCCAGGACACCTTCCTCCCTCCAGATGCCCCTGGAAGCACGGCTTCCTGCTTCTTCCCACCCACACTTGTGGGTAATGAAGGTGACAGTCACCATTTCTGGACTTTGCAGCCTGTCTCTATTCCATTATTTCACACTCATTACACACACAAAGCAACACAAAACTCAAGATCATACATGGATGAAAAAGCTGTTCCTGTGTCAAAATAGACTTTTCAAAACCAAAGAAGGATAACAGTAAAAAAGAACTCGTTTAATTCAGGTTTCTCACAAAGAAGTCCTGGATTCCTGGACATGAGGCTGAGCCCGCTGGACGGAGCTGTCTGTCAGCGTCAGTGGGGAGACGTTAGAGGAGATGCCCTCATGCTTGTCTAATGCATCATATGAGTATCAACGACCAGAATATGGATTTTTTCTTTATTTTCAAACTATTCTTCCTTCTGAAGCCAAACTTATGGATCATACTTTCAATATCTACGGTATTGCAGTCAGTTAATTATAGATCATTAATACATGTAAGTTATTTTGTTGATTAAGTCCCAGGGACAAGTCTGCAGTCACTAGAGATTCGTCCCAAGGGAAGTCCTTGCTCATATTGAGAATACAAATGGGCCAGGCCCCAGGGGCTCAGTCAGTTCAGCATCTTACTCTTGGTTTCAGCTCGGGTCATGATCTCAGGGTCGTGGGATGGAGCCTGATGCCCGGCTCCCTGCTCAGTGTGAGTCTGCTTCTCCCTCTGCCTCTGCCTCTCCCCCAACCCCTCTGTCAAATGAATAAAATATTTTTGAAAAATGTGAGTGGGAGAAGATATTTGCAAATGACCGTACAGACAAAAGGTTGATATCCAGGATCTATAAAGAACTTCTCAAACTCAACACACACAAAACATATAATGATATCAAAAAATGGGCAGAAGATATGAACAGACACTTCTCCAATGAAGACATACAAATGGCTATCAGACACATGAAAAAATGTTTATCATCACTAGCCATCAGGGATATTCAAATTAAAACCACATTGAGATACCACCTCACACCAGTTAGAATGGCCAAAATTAGCAAGACAGGAAACAACGTGTGTTGGAGAGGATGTGGAGTAAGGGGAACCCTCTTCCACTGTTGGTGGGAATGCAAGTTGGTGTAGCCACTCTGGAGAACAGTGTGGAGATTCCTCAAGAAGTTAGAAATAGAGCTTCCCTATGACCCTGCAATTGCACTACTGGGTATTTACCCCAAAGATACAGATGTGGTGAAAAGAAGGGCCATCTGTACCCTAATGTTTATAGCAGCAATGGCCACAGTTGCCAAACTGTGGAAAGAACCAAGGTGTCCTTCAATGGACAAATGGATAAGGAAGAATGCTTCCTTTTTAAATAATATTTTGTACATTTTTTATTTTAGGATAATATCAACCTTGTAGTAAAGCTTGAAATCAGGTAATGTGATGCCATCAGTTTTATTTTGTTTTTCAACATTTCCTTAACGAATCGGGGGTCTCTTCTGATTCCATACAAATTTTAGGATTATTTGCTCCAGCCCTTTGAAAAATACCGGTGGAATTTTGATCAGAATGGCATTAAAAGTATAGATTGCTCTAGGTAGTACAGACATTTTAACAATGTTTATTCTTCTGATCCAAGAACATGGAATGGTCTTCCATCTTTTTATGTCTTCTTCAGTTTCTTTCATGAGTTTTCTGTAGTTCCTCGAGTACAGATCCTTTACCTCTTTGGTTAGGTTTATTCCCAAGTATCTTATGGTTCTTGGTGCTATAGTAAATGGAATCGATTCTCTAATTTCCCTTTCTGTATTTTCATTGTTAGTGTATAAAAAAGCCACTGATTTCTGTACATTGACTTTGTATCCTGCCACGTTCCTGAGTTGCTGTATGAGTTCTAGTCGTTTGGGGGTGGAGTCTTTTGGGTTTTCCATATAGAGTATCGTGTCATCTGCGAAGAGAGAGAGTTTGACTTCTTCCTTGCCAATTTGGATACCTTTTATTTCTCTTTGTTGTCTGATTGCTGTTGCTAGGACTTCTAATACTATGTTGAACAAGAGTGGTGAGAGTGGGCATCCTTGTCATGTTCCTGATCTCAACGGGAAAGTGGCAAGCTTTTTCCCATTGAGGATAATATTTGCTGTGGGTTTTTCATAGACAGATTTTATGAAGTTCAGGAATGTTCCCCTATCCCTATACTTTGAACTGCTTTAATCAGGAACAGACACTGGATTTTGTCAAATGCTTTTTCTGCATCAATTGAGAGGACCATGTGGTTCTTTTCTCTTCTCTTATTGATTTGTTCTATCAACCTAGTAGAATACATTTACAATTATTCATTTTGGTTCTATTTTTTTGGAAGACATTTTACTGAATAAGCATAATTTTATCCCCTAAAATGTTTGGTAGAATTTGCCTGTGAACCCATCTGGCCCTAGTGTTTTCTGTTTGGTAGATTCTTAATGACTGATTCAAGTTCTTCAGTAGACCTAGGCCTTTTCAGATTGTCTCTTTCTCTTCCTGTGAGTTTTGGTGCTGGAACAAATGCATGTGTATGCAAAAAAAAAAAAAATCTATACAAAACTTTATACCTTTCACATGTATTAACTTAAAATACATCATGGAAATAAATATAAAATCAGTGAAACTTTATTAAAATGAAGTACTTCCTCTCTAAAAGAAAGATACTGTTGACAGAATGACAAGAAAAAATATTTGCAAAGACATGTATCTGATAAAGGGCTAGTACCAAAATATACAAATATCATTTGATTCTTGGAATTCTGGAGTAGCGCCATATTTTTGAAAAATAAAAAAAAGACAAATATATTATAATTATAGAACTATATAACAAACTGTTATTTAGAATTAATTTTTGAACGTGATATAAGAAGCTCTTCTTTTATTTGTTTTCACAAAAGGCAGATGCAGTGTTTTGCTTGTTTCATTAAAACTATGTAGTTTGAAAATATTTTTTAGTCTCATTGGTGGTCTATGAATTCCATGTTAACTTTTATTAATTTCAATAATAATGATTCCCAATGTAACATGCACAGAGGCACTTACAGAGGCAGAGAATTTGAAAAATTCTCCGTGTTATTTGTTATGCTCCGCAAATAAGTGAAACCATATGATAATTTGACTCTCTCTGCTTGACTTATTTCTCTCACCATAATCTCTTCCAATCCCGTCCATGTTGCTACAAAAGTTAGGTATTCATCCTTTCTGATGGAGGCATAATACTCCATAGTGTATATGGAGCACATCTGCCTTATCCATTCATCTGTGGAAGGGCATCTTTGTTCTTTCCACAGTTTGGCGACCGTGGCCATTGCTGCTATAAACATTGGGGTACAGATCTTTGTGTACAGTGTAAGAAAATGGTTGAGTTTCATTCTTCTATATATAGCTGTCCAATTTTCCCAGCACCATTTATTGAAGAGACTGTCTTTTTTTCCACTGTATATTTTTTCCTGCTTTGTCGAAGATGATTTGATCATAGAGTTGAGGGTCCATATCTGGGCTCTTTACTCTGTTGCACTGGTCTACATGTCTGTTTTTATGCCAGTACCATGGTGTCTTGGTGATCACAGCTTTGTAGTAAACCTTGAAATCAGGTAACGTGATGCCACCAGTTTTATTTTAGTGGTCCATATACACTATGGTGTATTATGCCTCCATCTGAAAGGATGAATACCCAACTTTTGTAGCAACATGGATGGGACTGGGAGAGATTATGCTGAGTGAAATAAGTGAAGCAGAGAGAGTCAATTATCATATGGATTCACTTATTTGCGGAGCATAACAAATAACACGGAGGACATGGGGAGATGGAGAGGAGAAGGGAGTTGAGGGAAATTGGAAGGGGAGATGAACCATGAGAGACTATGGACTCTGAAAAACAACCTGAGGGATTTTGAAGGTGTGGGGGGTGGGAGGTTGGGGAGCCTGGTGGTGGGTATTACGGAGGGCACGCATTGCATGGAGCACTGGGTGTGGTGCAAAAACTATGAATTCTGTTATGCTGAAAAGAAATTTAAAAAGCATTAAAAAAATAAGAAAATAAATAAAAAGGAAACATTCAGACAAATATCTTTCATGGGTATAGAGACCAAAGTCTTCAATAAAATATTAGCAAATCAGGGACGCCTGGGTGGCTCAGTTGGTTAAGCGGCTGCCTTCGGCTCAGGTCATGATCATGGTGTCCTGGGATCAAGTCCTTGCTCAGCAGGGAGCCTGCTTCTCCCTCTGCCTCTGCCTGCCACTCTGCCTATGCTGGCGCTCTCTCTCTCCTTCTCTCTCTGACAAATAAATAAATTTTTTAAAAATTTTAAAAAATATATTAGCAAATCAAATCCAATAACATATGAAAAGAACTATATGCCAGGACCAAGAGTTATTTATTCCAGTTATGCAAGACTGGTTCGATGTTAGCAAATTGATGAGTGAAATTCGCCATTTCAACAGGCTAAAGAGGAAAAACTGAATGATCATATCAGTAGATGTGAAAAGAGCATTTGACAAAGACGTAAAAAATATACAGCTATATGTAGAAGAATGAAACTTGACCATTTTCTTACACTGTACACAAAGATAAACTCGAAATGGATAAAAGACCTCAACATGAGACAGGAATCCATCAGAATCCTAGAGGAGAACATAGGCAGTAACCTCTTCGACATCAGCCACAACAACTTCTTTCAAGATATGTCTCCAAAGGCAAAGGAAACAAAAGTAAAAATGAACTTTTGGGACTTCATCAAGATCAGAAGCTTCTGCACAGCAAAGGAAAGAGTCAACAAAACAAAGAGGCAACCCACAGAATGGGAGAAGATATTTGCAAATGACCGTACAGACAAAAGGTTGATATCCATGATCTATAAAGAACTTCTCAAACTCAACACACACAAAACATATAATGATATCAAAAAATGGGCAGAAGATATGAACAGACACTTCTCCAATGAAGACATACAAATGGCTATCAGACACATGAAAAAATGTTCACCATCACTAGACATCAGGGAGATTCAAATTAAAACCACATTGAGATACCACCTCACACCAGTTAGAATGGCCAAAATTAGCAAGACAGGAAACAACGTGTGTTGGAGAGGATGTGGAGAAAGGAGAACCCTCTTCCACTGTTGGTGGGAATGCAAGTAGGTGCAGCCACTTTGGAGAACAGTGTGGAGATTCATTAAGAAATTAAAAATAGAGCTTCCCTATGACCCTGCAATTGCACTACTGGGTATTTACCCCAAAGATACAGATGTGGTGAAAAGAAGGGCCATCTGTACCCCAATGTTTATAGCAGCAATGGCCACGGTTGCCAAAGTGTGGAAAGTACCAAGGCGCCCTTCAACAGACAAATGGATAAAGAAGATATGGTCCATATACACTATGGAGTATTATGCCTCCATCAGAAAGGATGAATACCCAACTTTTGTAGCAACTTGGACGGGACTGGAAGAGATTATGCTGAGTGAAATAAGTCAAGCAGAGAGAGTCAATTATCATATGGTTTCACTTATTTGCAGAGCATATCAAATAACATGGAAGACAGAGGGAGATGGAGAGGAGAAAGGAGTGGAGGGAAATTGGAAGGGGAGGTGAACCATGAGAGTCTATGGACTCTGAAAAACAACCTGAGGGTTTTGAAGGGGTGGGGGCTGGGAGGTTGGGGGAGCCAGGTGGTGGGTATTATGGAGGGCACATATTGCATGGAGCACTGGGTGTGTTGCAAAAACTATGAATTCTGTTTTGCTGAAAAGAAATTAAAATATATGTATATAGATTGGAAAAGAAGAAATAAACTCTCTTTTCCCCCAAATGACATGATCATCTATGCAGGGCATCTGAGACAATCAACAAAAATTCTGGTAACAAAAAACAATTATGGTGAGATTGCGGGGTATGTTTTCATATATAAAAGTTGATTGCTTTCTAATATAACAGCAATGTACACTTGGGTTTTACATTAAAAACACATCATTTACATTAGCACCAAAAGAATTATAAATAGTTAGGTATAAACCTAACAAAATAGATATAGGATTGACACGATCAAAAGGACATTTAAATAAATGGAGAGATATTTCACCTCCCTTTTACAGGAAGATCAAAAACTGTTAAGATGTCACTTCTCCCTAACTTGGTCTATTGATCCAATAAATCCAGATCAAAACCCCAGCAATTTATTTTCTGGATATTGACAAACGTATTCCAAAGTTCATAAAAAAACGGGAGAGCCAACACAATATTGAAGGAGAAGAGCAAAGTTGGAGGACTGCCACCATGCAACATCAACACACGCTCTAAAATTACAGTAATTAAGACCATGTGGTATTGGCATAAGAATGGAGGAAGAGATCAATGGAGCTAAATAGAGAGCCCAGAAACAGGCCCACACAAATACAGTCAACTGATCTTTGACAGAGGCAAGACTGCCTCTCCCAAAAATTAACTTGAAAAGGATCAGAGACCTAAATGTAAAACACAAAGCTATTTAACAGAGGAGAAAAATCTAGGTCATCCAGGGCTGGGAAATGATTTCTAGACACAACACAAAAAGCACACTTCTTGAAGGGAAAAATTGATAATTTGGATTTCACTAAATTAAACACTACTAGAAAACCACAGACAGGTGGGCCTGCAAAATGGCATCGGCTGCTTTGGAAGACAGGCTGGCAAACTCTTCCAAGATTAAACCTACTCCAGTCATATGATCAGCAATCACACTCCTTCGCATCTACCCTCAGTAGATGAATGGATAAGCCAAGGCAATATACAGACAAGAGAATAGTATTCCTCAATTAAAAAAAAAAAAGAGCTATCAAGCAAAACAAAACAAAAACAAAAACAAAACATAGAGGAACCCTAGAAGTATATTGGTAAGTGTAAGAAGCCTGTCTGAAAAGGCTACATGCTATATTT
Source organism: Mellivora capensis (assembly GCA_004024625.1). NCBI lineage: Eukaryota > Metazoa > Chordata > Mammalia > Carnivora > Mustelidae > Mellivora > Mellivora capensis. Next base: position 9,534 of record PISX010034829.1, read on the forward strand.
TTCCAGCCATATGGCATCATGGAAAAAGCAAAACTATGAAGATAGTAAAAAGATCAGTGGCTGCCAGGAGCTAAGGACAAGGGAAGGAATGATGAATAGGGGGGTTGCAGGAATTTGTAGGGCAACCACACTGTAAGAGACTATGATGATGGATACATGACATCATGCATTTGTCAAGGCCCCTAGAATGTACAACACAAAGAGTGAGCCCCAATGTAAATTTAATTAACAACAATGTTTCAGTATTGGCCCATCAACTGTAACAAATGTACTACTCATACAACATGTTAAAAATGGGAAAAAGGGGATGGAGCCGTTGTGAGGGTGAGGGCAGTGTATGGGAACTCTGTACATTCTGTTCAGTGTTTCTAGAAACTCCGAAATGCTCAAAAATAAAGTTCTTAAATTGAAATAGTACTGGCAGAGAGAGTTGGAGATTTATATGAAAGTGTTGACTCATGAACATTTCCGAGATTTGAACAAAGTGAATTAGTAGTGACAGTCTCAGGGGCTTGGGGAGATGTGGGGTCATCTCCCAAGGCTACGGGATTCCTTTTTGAGGTGAAATTAACTGTGAGGATGATTGCCTTCTCTGTGAATGTACTAGAAACTACTGAACTGTGCACTTCAAGCAGGTGCACTATGCGATATGTGGATTGTATCTCATTAAAGCTGGCGAAATGAAGATTTGTATCATAAAGTTAAACCAGTCACATTTAATAGTTTGTCTCTTGCCAGAGTGCATGCTCCAAGGTCTTAACATCTGACTTCTTACCAGAAAGTCAATACTGTTTCAAAGTATAAAACTCCAGAGTGAACGTCCATGTTTTACTGATTTCAGGGAAGGTTAGGAGAATCACAGGGGCAGAGACCCTTCAAACATTTTCCTTCCAGACCACGGATGGTTTCAATACAATTTTTAAGTGTCATTGTTAATGCCAAGGAAACTGTATACAATGTTAATTTGGGCTGAAGTTTTGAGCATTTATTTTAGAATAAAACAATAAAGTAATCCCCCACTCGCCCCAACACACACAGGCAGAAGAACACATCCTCCTTATGGAGCTACCAGCTCAGGTGAATGCCACTCCAAAGAAGGGAATACAAAATATAGAGCATGGTGTGAACAGCCAGCACTGCCTCTGGCCAGTCACAACAGTGGCTCTGTCCTCAGAAGTACTGGTGCAGCCACTTTGGAGAACAGCATGGAGATTTCTCAAGAAATTAAAAATAGAGCTTCCCTATGACCCTGCAATTGCACTACTGGGTATTTACCCCAAAGATACAGATGTGGTGAAAAGAAGGGCCATCTCTACCCCAATGTTTATAGCAGCAATGGCCATGGTCGCCAAACTGTGGAAAGAACCAAGATCCCCTTCAACAAACAAATGGATAAGGAAGATGTGGTCCATATACACTAAGGAGTATTATGCCTCCATCAGAAAGGATGAATACCCAACTTTTGTAGCAACAGGGACGGGACTGGAAGAGATTATGCTGAGTGAAATAAGTCAAGCAGAGAGAGTCAATTATCATATGGTTTCACTTATTTGCAGAGCATAACAAATAACACGGAGGACATGGATAGATGGAGATGAGAAGGGAGTGGAGGGAAATTGGAAGGGGAGGTGAACCATGAGAGACTATGGACTCTGAAAAACAACCTGAGGGTTTTGAAGGGGCAGGGGGTGGGAGGTTGGGGAGCCAGGTGGTGGGTATTATGGAGGGCACATATTGCATGGAGCACTGGGTGTAGTGCAAAAACAATGAATACTGTTATGCTGAAAAGAAATACACTGGTACAAAATCTGAAAAAATTTTTAGTCACAAAAATAATACAGGCACATAGTTTAAAAAGTCAAATAGCACTAAAATGGCTACTCTGACCATCAACTTTTCACAGCAGGTGTGTGACCTTGGACAAGTCATTTAACCTCTCCATCAGCTCCCCATCTGTCAAATGGGGTAATAATGCATTGAACTCAAAGGGAGGCTGAGAGGATTCAAACAGTGAGGGCCTCAGGACATCTGGCCACAGCAAGTGCCTCCTGCGACCCCCATTGTTGTCAACATTCCCGCCCTCAGCAGTGACCCTGTAGACTCCTCTAAGTAGCCCCCATCTCACTCAGAACAGGCTTTGAGTTTCTTCTCTCACTGCTGGGAAGAGTGTAAAGACTCATCTTGGCCCCAAATCCTCACCTGACTCAAGTCATTGGCATTCCAGCATCATACTCAACAGCGAAGATTTGTGCCAGAGCCTCCTCCAATGATGAAGGCCAGATGGCAAAAATTAGATCCCACAGAGGCACCCGCAAGAGCAGGATCCCAGGACCCCACCCACACAGCCTTTGATGAGAAGGATTTTTGTTCCAAGGAGAGGCTGGCATTCCCTGGAGATAGAGTTTCACGCTCAGAAATTTCCTAAAAATAAATAATTCAATGGCATTACAGATTTCCCAACTGAGGATAGGGAAAGCGTGTCAGAATTGCCCTTGGGACATGACTGAAATTCTCTGCAGCCCTTGGATGTCCTTCAGGTTCCTGAGGTGTTCATCAAAACCCCAGAGCCTCAGAACTCCTCTTTGTTCCCATCATTGTCTGACTCAACTTCTGTTTTAACTTACAGATCTTGAGGGACATACACCGGTGACTTCCTCAGTCATGAAACTGGGACGCCGGCCCCAAATCGCAACCCCGATAAACTCCGGACTACAAATGCCACACTTCCTTGTGGTAGGAAGTGTTCTTTGATGCAAACAACATAATTTGACAATTTTTCTTCATAAAAGGAGGGTTTAGTAAAGGATACAGTGAGGTCACAGGACCAGCAGGGAGCTGAAGGACTTTGCTTGGGAGATGAGTAGATACCCTGAATCAGTGTTGGTAGGGTACAGGGGCAGAAGGGCCATGGTAGTGTCTTGGGGAAAGCCTACCATTCCCCTTATCTTTGCCCAATTAGTGCCAACCCAGAGCTATTTTTAACTTTTTGAGGAGTGTTCCCCACTGCGGAGTGCACAGCCAAAGGAATTGGCCTCAGGGTCTCAAAAAGATGTCTGCACTCCCCCACTATTCACCACTGGGAAGACATGGAAACAGCATAAAAGACTCCCGATAGAAGGGATGGATGGAGACGTGGGGTGTGTCTATCACCGGATGCCATTCTGCCTTCACAAGAAGGAAGTTCTGCCATTTGCGACAACCTGGGGGAGCGTGAGGGAGAGCCTGCTAAGTGAACTAAGCCACACCCAGGGGGACAAAATGGCACAATCTCACGTGCATGAGGAATCTTGAAGAGACTGAGAGAAGCAGAGGATGGGATAGTGGAGGCCGGAGGCTGGGGGAGGGAAGACGAAGAGGATTTAGTCAAAGGCACAAGGTTCAAGGGGGCGGGTTGACTTAAGTCTAGAGATCTGCTGTACCGTGTCATGCCTACGATTAAATATGGTGCATTCAAAACTTTGCTAAGGGCTCGATCTTTGGTCAAGTGTTCTTTTTTTCCTAATTCTACTTTTTATTTTTTAATTATGTTCAGTTAGCCAACATAGAGTACATCATTACTTTTTGATGTAGTGTTCAATGATTCATTAGTTGTGTATAGGGCCGAGGGCTCTTATCACAAAATAAGAAAAAAAGTAAAGACGGTGAGAGGGAAAAAAACAAAACAAAACCAAAAAAGCCCCCCTGGGACAGAGCGTGAGCCACCCCCCCCACACACACACACCTGGAGGGGGACTGAATCAACGTTCATAGTGGCAGGCAGCACGTTGGTTCTCAATAGGAGATCACATCTGGGGAATTTCCTCCAAGCCAGGAGGCAGGTGGGGCTGGACAGTCAAAAAAATAACAAGCATGGTTTCCCCACATTCACACACATTCTTATACACTCTTAGAAATTATAAATGTTCGTGATTAACACAGTACAGCTATCTTTCAAACAGTAAAGACTGCAACACCTCTGTGTCCTCCCCCAGTCCTAGCATCACTGGGCACCACCCAATTCTCTCCTTCAAGGTGGTCAC
>PISX010034830.1:0-13549 GCA_004024625.1 Mellivora capensis
CTCTGTGTCCAAGCTAACTCAGATGTTTTGAAAGCTTTTTCTTTAAACGGAGTAAGTGAACTATCCGTGGCTAAAAAGTTTGGGATTTGTGATAACTTTGTAGTCATGTAAAACTTAAAGTGCTTCGTGCCTCTCCAAATGTAATTCTAATAAATGGAGACGTGAGCCAAATAAAAGTAGTACTTGGTTTTTAATTAGCGAACAGTGTTTTGTTCTTTTCCTTTCATTTCAGTGGACATTGATTTATATAGCATGTGCCAGAACCCCGGAGCCGAGCCGTAGTGCCTGTTCTCCAGCCAGGCGGCCCCAGAGCTGGTAGACAGCGTGTGGGACACCGGTGGTTGCACCAAGCTCCAGAGCGCACAGGGAGGAGCTTTTCATTTCTTAGAGTCCGGGAAGGCTCCTCAGAGAGGGTTATTTCAGGCCAGCTTTATAGAGAAAAGGACTTTTAAAAACGAGTTTGTAGGCAACTTCCAGTTATAGCTCCAACATGTGAAGAGCACTGAAGTCATCACCCCATCCTCACAATCAGAAGGCTGAAAAGGCTGAAAATCAGTGGCTTTTCTTATTTCCACCAGAGAATTGAGGTCACAGAACTAACTATGTGAAAACTGGAAGGACAGGCAGATAGAAGTACGGACGAGAGAGCTTGTTGGGAGCAGGAGCTCCTGGAGCCATAACCGATAGGAACAGTGAACTGGTTACTTCGACGAGTTCCTGGAGGCCGAGGGTAAACTAGCTTGACAGTTAAACCCCCTGAGGGCCCACTCTCTGGGGAGGCCCTACGCTTTCTAGGATTTATCCCCAGGAGCCCCATCAGGTTCTCAGGATGGAGATCAGGATCCCCTGCGTTTCAGGCAAGACAGGGGAAGGGAAAGTAACTGTTTTGAAATACACCTGGAGCATTTTCCATGGCAAAGGCCTGCCCTCTGAGGAGAACTAAACTACCAGAACCTCACCCGGCCTGGGGCCAGGGCAGTTGCTCCTATACTTCGAGCCCCTATAGCCTTCTTGTGTCACATAAGAGGAGGGAAAAAAAGGGCTAAGAAACACTTCTGAAGGTCACAGCCTGGGGACTCAGGTTAAGTATAAACAGATTTAGAATCATAAGATTACACAATCCTTCTCAAATCCATTACATCAAACAGGGCTCCAGTGTCGTCATTGTGGAATTGGAGAGCGATAGGACATGCTCTTTAATACAGTATTCTTAGGGGAACAGTAAAACAGGGAAGAATAAAAACAAGATCAGTGTGCTTGAAAATGTGTTGGTAAAAACTTCCCAGGCTGAAATGCAAAACAACAAAGTAAAAAAAACCACCAAAACACAAGAACTATCCAACAACTATAGGACAATTATATAAGCTATAACATAAGTATAATGGGAATACCAGAAGAAGAAGAACAAGAACAGAAGAGATATTTAAAATAATAATGGCTTTTTTCCATAAGTTAATGATGGAAACCAAACCGCAGGTCCAAGAAGCATAGAAAAGAACAAGCATGATAAATACCAAAAACATCTATACTGAAGCATATCGTGTTCAACCTGCAGAAAACAAGGACAAAAAAACCTTGAAAGAAACTAGGGGAAAAAATACTTTTTTTCTCTCTCTCTTTTTTTTTTTTTTTAAGATTTGTTTTTATAATGAGAGATCACAAGCAAGAGGGGCAGAGGGAGAGGAGAGAGAGCCCCAAGCAGGCTCTGCTGAGCGCAGAGCCTGATGCAGGGATTGATCTCATGACTCAGATCAACACTTGCGCCAAAATCAGAAGTTGGTCATCAACTGATTGTGCTACCCGGGTGCCCCCAAAAACGCCTTTTCTATAAAGGAACATGAGTAAGAATTATATTGGATTTCTCATCAGAAACCATGTAAGCAAGAACTGAGTGTAGATATTTAAGATGTTGAAAGAAAAAAAAAACTCAACAACAGAAGATATTATCCAGCAAAATTATCCTTTAAAAGTGAAGGAAGAGTCTCAGCAAAACTGAAGAAATTTGTTGTCAGGAGACCTGTGTTATAAGAAGTGCTAAAAGTTCTTCGGAGTGAAGGAAATGGTATGGGCTAGAACCCTGACGAAGGAAGAGCATTGGAGAACAAATAGATGGAGTTAAAATCTTTTTAAAGAATTTTAATTGGTCTAATAGATGCCTTTGTTCAAAATAATAGCAACAATTTTTTAATGTTTGTAGTGTATAGATAAGTAAAATGAATGACAGCAATGATGGGAGGCAGAAATTGTGAATATTCTAAGATTGCTGTACTACCCATGAAAGAGCAGAGTGTTCAAATACAGACTTAGATAGTTGTAAATGTACATTGCAAACTGGAAGGTAGAAGAAATTAAGAATATATACACAATTGATTTGCTAAGAGAGAAGGGAGAAAATGGAATCATAATGTGCTCAGTTAAAACCAGAGCATTAAACTGCAGGAGGCAAACGCTGATGGAACAGCAAGGACAGAGGGACAAATGCACCATTAGAGACCAGCACCCCCTCATCAGCAGCCGACATGTGCGACAGGCAGAAAGTTGGTAAGAACGTAGTTGAACTCAGTGCCATCAGTCAGCGGGGTCTAACTGACATCTGTAGACTACTTCCAACAAGAGAGTATTTTTCTTAATCTCAAATGGAACATTCATGAAGATAGACCACATTTTGGGTCATAAAACACATCCTTTTTTACATCCTTTTTTTTTTTTTTATTACCTCAATGAACAGTTGGAATTTGAAATTTTAAAAAATGTCTGTGTGCTGAAGGCCATGGAAGTAGGGAATTTTAAGAGTGAAGACGTGACAGGAGAATTGGCTAAAGAAGTAAACTGAGGCTCTATTATGAAGGTCCAGGAAAATTTGGGGGTCTTTTTAAAAAATGATCACAGTTAAACTTGGGGCAGGAAGTTTTTAAGATGGATTGGAAAGAAGGTAATGGAACTGCAGTTACTAGAGGCGGGCAGACTAGCTCAGGAGCTGTGTACCTGACTGTTCGAAGAGATCATGAAGGTTTGGACCACATCCGTGGCAGTGAAGACAAGGAGAAGAGGACAGGTTGATCTGTTCAGTGAATGATTTGAGTAGGTATCTAGCAGGTGTCAGGCATTGTTCTGGGCCTGGGGATACAGCAGCAAGCAAAATAGGTCATCCATTGGGGCTATCAAGTGGAATTTAAGTGATAGAAGCCAGTGGCTGATTAGGTGTGAGGAGAAGGGCAAAGGGTGTGATTAGTCAGTTCAGGACTCACTGATACTCTTGGTACTTAGAGTTCGTATCTTGAACAACTAAATAAGTGGTGATAGCACTTGACATGGGTGGAGAAGGTCTAAGGGACATCCAGATGGACTCGGTTAGTAGGCAGCTGAAGAGTCATTCAGAACGTCATCAGTAAGGGGGAGACTGGAAATAATAGTCCTCCCTGACATCTAGGAGACGGTTGAAGCCATAGGAGTAGATGACACTGAGAACATGAGGTGTGAAAAGAGCGGATCCCAGATGCAACCTTGCAAAGCACCCAACTCCATGAGGCGAGGAGAAGAAGGGGTAGAACACTCAGGTTTGCCGAGTGCCCAGTAAGGTGCCTTCACATTTGCTCTCTCTGGAATTGCACAATAAACCTCTCCAGTAGTTTTGCCTCTCCTTCCCCATCCCAACAAATGAAATGGATTCAAGCATGGGGAGAGAACCAAAGGAAACCGGGGAGTGAGGTTTTCATCAGGGCAAAATGACATGTATAGAAGACATAGAATAATGAATGTGAAAAAAATGTTGCTTTGTGCATTTATCAATATTTAATCAAAACTGGGTCATGCTGAATTTGATCACTGAACATTTATTACTTGTCCTGAATCTTCATATTGAGAAGAGAAAGGAGATCAACACCACAAACCTGTCAGGTGTGCAGCTAGGAAGCAGGGCATGGTGTGCTGTTACTTGGTCGGCATGAATAACGCTGACAGATAATATGATAAAGAGCAAACGGATTAGCCAAATGTGTTATAAGTGTTTTATAATAGTCATTATAGTCTTTTTTTCTGTCTCAAAGTTCTTAGATGAAAGAGAACTGAGTTGCCATGGACCAAACTCTCCTGTGAAGAAACCAAATTACCGGAACAAAATTATGAGACTGACCCTTAAAATTAATGACACAAAGACACTGAGAGCAAAGCAGCATAAAGAATCTTGTTAGTAAAATCTTTTATTTTGTTTACCTGCCAAATGTAACACAAAATTCATAAGCCAGAAAGTTTAATAATATGAAAGCAAAGAGAAACTGAGCTGGACCAATTTGGAAAACTAAGGGAAAACATTCACTTAAAATAAATCAAAATTCCATTTTTTTTGGTAATCACATAGATCTTTCATATCTCAGTTGCAAAAGGCAGAGGAAGACTCAAGCTGAAGAGATATCTGCTGATTTCAGCGGCTTCAGTAAGAGCTTTTCACCTACAAGGGACACACAAAGAATAGGTTTGAATTTTCTTAATCTACGCTTTTATTTTCAATAAACTTTAAATTTTAGAATCATTGTAGGTTTACAGAAAAATTGCAAAGATAGTACAGAGAGTTCCCATATACCCTGCACCAATTTCCCTACCCATTACCATCTTACTAAGGTAGGTCTGTTACAGCTGAACTGTTACTACTGAACCAAGGTTGATACATAATATTGTTTAGCAAAGCATATACTTTAGTTTGATTTCTCAGTTGTTTACCTAATGTCTTCTTTCTGTTCCAGGATCTCACCCGGGACAGCCCATCGCATTTAGTCATGTTTTCCTCTGTTCCTCTCCACTGCGACTGTTTCTCAGACTTCCTGTTTGTGACGACCTTGACGATTTTGACGAGTACCAGTTGGGTGTTTTGCAGAATGCCTATCACCGATGAGGTTCCCTTTGGCCACCTGGCTGAACTTGTCAGGTTTCTCCACTATAAGGTCACTCTTTTTCCCCCCTTTTCATACTATACTCTCGGAAAGGACGTCACTGTACAACCCCACTGGAAAGGGGTGGGTGGTTAACGCACCATGCCCTTGAGGGAGGAATACACACGTACGTTGTTTGCAATTCTGTGCTTCTGGAAGATCTGTCTCTTCTCCCTCATTTGTTTATTTGTTTGTTTGCTTAATCGTGTATCTATATAGACACATATATATCTAAGTACGACTCACAGATATTTTACTTCGGTTATAATCTTTTCTAAAAATTTCATTTATAATCTAATACTACCTTACTGTGTTGCTGCAAGTGTTCTGACGTTCACAATTGGAGCTTTTTCTGTTGGTTCCTTTGTCCCTTTCTTTCAACCTATTTATTTTTTAAAATTTATTTATTTGAGAGAGAGACAGAGAGAGCATGAGCGGGGGGGCGGGGCTGAGGGAAAGAGACAAGCCGTCGCATTGCGAGCGAGGGAGAGTCCCACACTGGGGCTGGATCCCAGGACCCTGAGATCACGACCTGAGCCGAAGTCAGATGCTTAACTGACAGCCATCCAGGTGCCCCTCAACCTATTTTTAAGAGAAATCATGTTATTCTTTGATCTTTGTCTCTTGCTTTTCCTACTTCAAGTATTTGTATATCTAAAGTTTCACTGTTGATGAATAATGTCGAGTTCAAGGTGATGCTCCAGAGTCAGGAACACCAAAGGCATTTTACTTCAAACCAATTCAAAGATCCAGTAAGATAATCTCTCCGAGGTTAAAAGAACAGTAAGTTCAGTTGTCAGGATTCATTATGCATGTGTGGGTTTATATTTTGTCCAACCCGTCTCGTGTATTTATTTAAACAAACAGGGTTGAAGTGGTCTAACTCTTCATCTTCGCTTCTGACCTCGTCCTGTCCAGTCTGTGCTGCATACCACGGTCAGTAACTCTTCTGAAGGGTTAGCTCTACTGACGTTATTCCTTACATAAAGCCTACAGTAGGTGACTTCCCGACTCTCTTTCCCCTGGAGTCGCGGAACCTCCCCCGAGGGTGCTTGCAATAAAGCCGAGGGTGCTTGCAATAAAGCCGGTCCTTGAATTGAAAAAAAAAAAAAAAAAGCCTATAGTAACCCCCCACTGCTTACCAAATAAAAGGCAAAATCATTAGCCTAATTGCATTCTATTGAGTGCCATGGCCCCAACTCACTTTTAAAGTCTTCCTTTTCTAGTAATTTTCCCACTTACGTGTTCTTGCCAAGCTGGATGGACCTAAACTCGTAAAGATGTTTTCCCTCTTTCTGCTTCTATAGCTTCACTAATGTTGTTGCTGATTAGAAGCAACATCTGTTTCTGTAAAGTCACAACTCATGTGTGAGATCTAGTGTCTGCCCCATCCGATCGGTTTCCCTGCTTGTCTGCCCTGCTGTGTGCCCGGGAGGCTGACTTTAGACCACGGCAGCACTTTCCTGCCTGCGGCCGGCCGTACTTTGCAGCAGTGGAGAGCCTAGAAGGACATGGGAACGAGAGAGCAGGGCACTTCTCTTGCCTGCTTCCCGTGAGGTTGCCCAGGTTGCTCCTGCCCTCTAGTGTGAGAGGTTATGGGTCCTCTGAGGGCAGCCTTCTTCTCAGAGCTCACTCCTTTGGGATTCTGGTTGTTCCCTCGTCCCCTCCCTGAGGCCCAGGGGTGGTCACGCCGGACTGCTGCTGGCCCACGTGGCTCCAGGACCCGCCCTTGGCATTGCCCTAGACCTCCCAGCCACGCCTGTGTTGTAAGTGTCTTCACTAAATCTGTGTGGTTATGATTTGAGTGCCATCCATTTCCTCTTGTGACCTCAATACTCACTTCCTCTTTAGAGCAAAAACCCAGTTTTCAAGAGCCTTTCATTTACACACCTCACAGAATATGATCTGTTCTTCCTCTGCACATAAAATAGCACTTGGCCTAAAGGCATTAGTCAAGCCCGTCATTTTGTCTAGAGGCTGTCTGACCTTCTCCGTCAGAATATACAGTCTCTAAAGACAAGAGGGCCAGCTTATTTATTTCTGTCCCCACAGCACTTAGCACTATCCTACCTAGGACTAGGTACTTGATACATTATTTGCTAAATAAATGACAAATTTAAAATATATCCTCCATATTTGTTAACCTATACAAGATTCTCATCCACTGGAAAAATGAAGCGGCATATTACAAAGAATGGAAAAATGGATGCTTTCTTCCCGTACTCAGGGTAAATGCTACAGCAGACTGAGAAAAATCACGTTTATTTCTACTTAATAGCTCGTTCTGAGAATACTAGAAAAATTAGTGGGAAATGATTTGACCAATTTTCAGAAGCTCAGATTCTATATAACATTTCCAAATGCTCTATATTCTATATGACCACTTGCAGAGTTCGCTTTTTCCAATACAATTTTCCTGTTAAGTCTCTCTTTCCTTATTCTTTTTTTTTTTAAGGAATTTTTTTTTAAAGATTTTATTTATTTACTTGAGAGAGAGAGACAGTGAGAGAGAGCATGATCGAGGAGAAAGTCAGAAGGAGAAGCAGACTCCCCGTGGAGCTGGGAGCCCGATGCGGGACTCGATCCCGGAATTCAGGGATCATGACCTGAGCTGAAGGCAGTCGCTCAACCAACTGAGCCACCCAGGCGTCCCTCTTCCCTTATTCTTAATAGACACTTTATGCTGCAGTCAATTCCAATATTACATAATATGCAGTTTTCATTTGCTCTACTACTTTATAGTTATTTGCCAATTTCTTTTGTCAATTTGATTGTCTTGGTAGGGGGGCGTGCTTTCTGCGTCTTTTGTCTCTCACTACACTCTGGCATTTTACAAGTGGTAAGTGCCTTATTAACGGAGAAAAAGGAATTCTGAGAAAAGTCACCATCCCTTTATTTACTAAAATGTTTTTCAAAACATAAAGCTATTGTTGCAAACTGAATGTCCACTCCCCCTGCAAAACTTAAATGTTGAAACCCTAATCCCCACTGTGAGGGCGCAAGGAGGTAGGGCCTTTGGGAGATAATTAGTTCTGAAATAAGGTCACGAAGATGAGACCCCCCACAATGGGATTACTGTCTCCATGATGAGAGAGATCAGCGCTTACTCTCTCTCCACTGTTTGAGGACACAGTGAAAAGGCAGCCGTCTGCAATCTAGAAAGGGAGCCCTCACAGGAACTGCTCTGGCCACACCTTGATCTTGGCCTTCCCAGCCTTCAGAACTGCGAGAAATAAATTCTTACTGTGTAAGCCACCGAGGCTACGGTAAATTGTTACGGCGGCCCAAGCAAGGTAATGCAGCTGTGTTCCTCATAAGAAGAAACCAATAAATCCTAACAATAAATTGATCTTTATATTAAGATAACCTTTGAGAGACTTAGGAATTGTTATTATTGAATTATTACTCAAAATAATGGATAATTTACCTTTAAAGCCCTTATTATATTTCAAACAAAACACAGATTCTGGGACCTACCATTAGTTTTTAGAAAGTGCGCATGGCTCGCCTTCTGTTGATGTCTCTCTTGATTTGGCAAAGAGAACACTGAGGACAAAAAAGCGTTACCAGATAGTCATCACAAATGGACCCCTGTTGGAAATATGAAAAGAAACAGAAATTTAAAACCCACCTCTTTGGAAAGTAGGACTTGTGGATTTTTATTTTTTATTTTTATTTGTCAGAGAGAGAGCACAGGCAGGCAGAGTGGCAGGCGAAGGCAGAGGGAGAAGCAGGCACCCCGCTGAGTGGGGAGCTCGATGTGGGACTCGATCCCAGAACACTAGGATCACGACCCAAGTCGAAGGCAGCTGCCTAACCGACTGAGCCACTCAGGCGTCCCAGGACTTGTGGATTTTTTTTTTTAAGATTTTATTTATTTGACAGAGAGAGAACCGGAAAGTCAAACAGAGCTGGGGAAGCTGAAACCTGACAGGGTCACGGGCAGGGCACGGCCTAAATCCCTGAACTCAACCCGGAACTCGGAACTCGGGAAGGAGTTGGAACAGGCTGGGGAATGGAGGGCAGGGCGGGAGGTTCACTGAAGCCTGACCGCGGCCGGGCCAGCCCTGGCTCACGGCTGTGGCTTCGCCCTAGGGCGAGCAGGCAGGTGAAATTGACAGAGGCCCCAGAGCGGGCTTTGGGGCCCTAGGAGGGGAGAGGGGTGCTAGCAGTGGGGGCAGTTCTTCACCCATCCTCCAGGAGATCAGCCTCCCTAGGACTTAACACAGACTCACTGGAAGGAAGAACAAAGGGTAAAGGCATTTCGGCACAGCAGAGAAATCTGAATTGCTGTCACTCGTGAGACAGCCGGACTGTCTCATGTTTGGTACTCCTGATTTATTTTATTTATTTTACTTTACTTTATTTTATTTTATTATTTATTTGACATAGAGAGATGGAGAAAGAGAGCACAAGCAGGGGAAGGGGTAGAGGGGGGAAGCAGGCTCCGCTGAGCGGGGAGCCCCGAGCGGGGCTGGATCCCAGGACCCCGGGACCATGAGCTGAGTGGAAGGCAGCTGCTGAACCGACTGAGCCACACAGACATGCCCCCCAACTCCCACTTTTTTTTTTTTTTTTTTTTGCTGCTTTTCTTCCTCTTGCTGCACAGGTCTTTCCTGATTGCTTTTAGTCCCTAGAGATGTCCCACAACACATTTTTACCCAATTAGTGATGACCCTTCATTTTTTTACCCACAACTTAAAACTCGATTCATCTTGAGATTCATGCAGGTTTTTGTATCAATAACTCATCCCTTTTATTACTGAAAAGTCCTCCACTATAGGACTGTATCACACTGTTCATCCATTCGCCTGCTGGGGGACATTTGGATCGTTGTCAGTTGGGGGCTGTTACATGCAAAACCACTCTGAACATCTGAGGCAAGTCTTGGTATGGATATATATTTTGGGGGGTAATATCTAGGAGTAGAATGGCTCAGTGTGTTTATGTTTTAAGAAACTGCATTTTACATTCCTACCAGCATTGCCGTAGAGTTTTGGTTCCTCCATATCTGGCTGTGGTGTGGTTTAGTCTGATTAATTTTAGCCATTCTCATAGTTGAATAGTGGTATCTTATTGTGGTTTCCATTTGCATTTCTCTAATGATGACTAATGATGTTGAACACCTTTTTTTTTTTTTTAAAGATTTTGTTTATTTGTCAGAGCGAGAGAGCACAGGCAGGCAGAGTGGCAGGCAGAGGGAGAAGCAGGCTCCCTGCTGAGCAAGGAGCCCGATGCGGGACTCGATCCCAGGATGCCGTGATCATGACCTGAGCCGAAGGCAGCCGCCTAACCGACTGAGACACCCAGGCACCCCAATGTTGAATATCTTTTTATGTACTTATTTGTCATCTAAATGTTTTCTTTTTTCCCTAATTTAATTTATTGTGTTAAGAACACTTAAGAACTTGGGTGGATCTCAAAATAAGTCCGCTGACTAAAAGAAGCAAAAGAGTAGAGACTGACACTTGTATTACATAAAACTGCAGACGATTCAAAGTGTAAGGACAGAAAACACTGGGACGTGGGGACTGGGAAGGGCGGAGAATCACAAATGACTGTGAGTGATCTTTTGGAGGTGATGAATATGTTCCCTACATTGACTGTGAGGATGGTTCCATGGATTTATATCACAGGGATATAAACTTACCAAATTGTGCACTTTAAATATATACAGCTTATTGTAGGTCAATTATACATCAATAAGGTTGCTTTTTAAAAAGTGGAAAAAAATATATTTATCAATGTCATACAAAATAAGATTTTTATAATGCCTTATTTCTGCTTCTCTCCATCTTCCAAATTTTGTTAAAACCAAATAAGATTTTACTTTCAGACTGTTATTCATTTTTCAAATTCCTGAAAAGCCTTTAGAAAAACTGATTATGGGTGAAACCTTTAAAAAACTTGATAACTTTTTTGTTAAACAATATGGCACAATATTTTTTTTATTTTTAAAAATATTTATTTATTTGTCAGAGAAAGAGAGCGAGAGCACAAGCAGGGGAAGCAGCAGGCAGAGGGAGAAGCAGACTCTCTGCTGAGCAGAAGCCTGATGCAGGGCTCAATTCCAGGACCCTGGGATCATGACTGGAACTGAAGGCAGAGGCTTAACCCACTGAGCCACCCTGGTGTCCCAATATAGCACAATTAAATAAAGAGCTCCCACGAATCAATAAGAAAAGGCAAACAACTCCATAAAACAATGAACAAAGGATATGTACGGATAATTTATAGAAACCATGCAAAGGGACAAAATAGTTTTAAAGAGTTGTTTGATCTTAATTAATAAAACAAACTAGAACAATCAAATATCATTTGACTCTCTGATCTGAACATAAAAAATATTACCCAATATGGGGCACACATCTAATGTTAATGGATTATAAGTTGATACAATCCTTTTGGAGGGGTATTTGATGGTATCTTTCAAATTTTGAACATGCCTACCCTGGGATCTATCAATCTAATCCCGGGCACCGGACTACAAAGTACCAGTGCACGTACAGAATTACATGTCTTAACAACTATTTAATCTGCAGCTCCACTTGACCTTCCATCAGTAAGGAGGTGACTGATTACATTATCTATACGGGGGAGTACTGTGAACACATTAACAAGGTCTGCGTTGCCGACATAACATGCTGATTGTGTGTAAAGAGGTTAGATTTTCACTTTTTACTTTCCATAATTCTGTGTTTGAATTTGTCATAAAATTAGGTCTATAGCATGTATTATTTTTGTAATTAAAGAACTAAGAAACATTTTTAAATGAAAAAAATAAAATAATTTCAATGGAATTAAATACTTTCCTAATATATCTTGCCACGTAATTTGTTCCCCGTGATACTTAATTTTATGTATCAACTTGGCTAGACCATGGTACCCATATATTCTAGATGTTTCTATGAAGACTTTTTAGACGAGAGTAACATTTAAATCCGTGGATCCTAAGTGACGTGGATTATACCCTGTGACGTGGGCAGGCTGATCCAAGCCACTGAGGGTCGTAGTAGAGAAAGATCGACCTCCCCAGAGCAGGAGAGAAACCCTGCCGGCCAGCTGCCTCAGACCCAGGCTGCAGCTCCGCCAGCCTGCCAGGCTCCTGTGCTGTTTGGACTTGCCAGTCCTCACAGCCACATGAACCTCTTCCTTACAGTCGCTCTTGTTACATGGATCTGTATGTACCCAGGTCTGCATCATCTGTATCTCTTTGTGACTGTGTTTCCCTGGAGATTCCTCCTACTACATAAAGGGCAGCTTGTGGCATCGTGGAATGCGCCTTCATGCAAAGGCACGGTTGAATATTGACAACTTGTACTCCTAGTGCATGTCTTTTGGCGACTTACTCCACCTCTGAAATCTTCAGAGTCCTCATCTGTAAAACGTGGACCCCCCTCACTTTACAGGGACGATGGTGTAAGGTTTCAGTGAGGTGTGCTCTGTCATGGACTTGGGGCGTGCCGGGTTCTGAAGAGTCCCCATCCGTTGTCTGATACACATGCAGACACGAGAGTTGCTTATGCTCTAAGGTCTTTAACGGAAACCTAGAAGGTCACCTAACCAAGGAGACCTCTTGCTATGGCAGCTGGATAGAAGGTTGCACATGCTAGGAAATGCCAACCAAGCAAATTCAGGTGAGGGGCCCCATCAAATGGCTTGCAGGTTTACAATGATGATTTTCAATGTGGGAGCATGTTTGAATGTTACAGTGTTATAAGAGACTCACAGGGATGCCATATCGGGTCCGGTAGAGGGTCCTCATTGCGACGGATGTCCCACACAGACAGCATTCATTCATGTCAGCGGCAACTTGACATGCAAGGCACGTGAAACAAAATGTGCCACAGAGACCTGGACACAGGAAGCCAGAGCCATAAGTTACTCCATTCTGTTCCAGCCACCTGTGGAAGCTAGTTTGCTTTCATGAACGACAGTCCCAGTCATGGGGTCTTGGCCACACATCCTGCTGCCAAGGCCATCCACCATGCTTTTGCCTGGTATTTCATGGGCTTCTCCCTTCTCCCCACCCTGTCGTTTCAGTCATCCACACACTTTGGCAAGTATGCGTCCCTTCTGTCGTCCTGCCTTCACTCATCTGTTGAATAACTCACAGAAACCTAGCTATGTTCCAGAGATTGTCCTCGAAACTGACTGCCTCTTTCTGGAGTCTAGGAGAGCAGCCAGATAATAACATGAAAAATTCCCCAATGGAAACCTACTCAAGATGTCAAGGGGTCAACCACAGAAATGAGGCCTCGAATGGCTCTGAGAGGATGTGCTGCTCGATCGGAACATTGACAGACGAGTAGAATTTGGCAGGTAGACAAAAGGGAGAAGAGCGTCTCTGACATCACTTGGCATGTCTTGGCAATAGCTGGTGTTCATTCAGTACGGCTGGTGGGACGGGGGTAAAGCTGCAAGACAATAGCTGGTGTTCATTCAGTACGGCTGGTGGGACGGGGGTAAAGCTGCAAGGCAATAGCTGGTGTTCATTCAGTACGGCTGGTGGGACGGGGGTAAAGCTGCAAGGCAATAGCTGGTGTTCATTCAGTACGGCTGGTGGGACGGGGGTAAAGCTGCAAGGCAATAGCTGGTGTTCATTCAGTACGGCTGGTGGGACG
>PISX010034831.1:0-13549 GCA_004024625.1 Mellivora capensis
AACAAATAACACGGAGGACATGGGGAGATGGTGAGGAGAAGGGAGTTGAGGGAAATTGGGGGGGGAGATGAACCATGAGAGACTATGGACTCTGAAAAATAACCTGAGGGTTTTGAAGGGGTGGGGGGAGGGAGGTTGGGGGAGCCTGGTGGTGGGTATAGTGGAGGGCACGCATTGCATGGAGCACTGGGTGTGGTGTAAAACTATGAATTCTGTTACGCTGAAAAGAAATTAAAAAATAAATAAATAAATTTAAAAAATATATATCCTTTGGTGGTAATATGCCACAAATTCTTCTCTCTGCAATAAGATTCAGCCAATTAAGTAACTTTAGATGGGAAACCATAGGACAATTTACTCAGGAGGAGCAATACCTCCTACCTGTATAGTTAATAATGCATTCCTCCCTTAGTCCCCACACAGCTTTTGAATCCTTCCTTTTTTACTGATTATCTACATCCATAAGTCTAATTTTTAAAATAAAATAAATTAAAATGAGTTATTTAATTTATTAATTCAATAAAATCATGTAATTTATTAAAATAAAATAAATCAAAATAAAAAATTTAAAATAAAAACCCAAACTAAATATGTGTGTGTGTATATATATATATATATTTTTTTTTTTTCCCTAAAACAGTGCTCTTCCCTAATTAAAACATTGCAAGAGACTTTTCCTCGCAGACTTTGAAATCCACTGATGTGTGTCTCAAACCTAAAAATGAGCCGGTAAAGAATTATTGTCTTAACCTCCTCAGGCTAAATTTGCCATGCTGTGGCAAGTCAGTAGCAAAAAAAAAAAGCAGTTTCTAGTTTTTTTATGCAACTTTAAACATAATTGTAGAGAATTGAATCAATCAGAAATTAACTTTGAATATTAAAAACAAAAATAATTTATAACTGATACATCAGTGTTTAACATGTATATATACATAGTAAATATTAATGCACACATGGAAAATACACACACAAGAAAACATACCTGGGTTGCATAACTGTAAATTTACTAGAAGTTACCGTATTGTACACTTAAAATAAGTGAATTTTTTGGTTATTTAAATTTTTATATCAATACAGCTGTTAAAGAAGAGAAAAAAAGTCAGCACTTCAGTAGGAAGTCAGCAAGGAGTTCCAAATAATAACATTCCTGTGACACTTCAACTTATCTGGAAATAGTCACAATTTTCATTCTACATATGAGTAAGAAAAATCCAAAAGTAAGTGGTATTAAAGATGAATACAAATGGGTTATGATATTCTGTGCCATAAAAAGGAAAACTTTTATAAATTCAAAACTGAAATTATCTTCTCTAGCTTAAAAAGGCTTCAATGCCTTTGATACTTTTTGAAAAATTACTAATAAATAAAAATATATTACTCTTTACAAAGAAAATCTATAAATATTATATCATATGTTTTGTCTCTAATGTTTCACATTTGTAATCTATTTTAGTTTCCTTATTTGAACTCTGGACTCATTCACTGTTCTCACTATATCTTCAAATGATTATACTTAGAGCCCTAAGTGCATCAGGATCTTCTGTTAGCGTACTTTTCTTCATGTTTCTTAAATATTAATTTAATCATGGGAGCATTGTGTATCTTCATGTTGACTTTTATTCCATCTAGAATACATAACTGTTCTTATTTTTGGAGTAAGGTTTCTCCAACTTTATGTTAATCCTGTTAAACAATTTCAAATACCACTTAGTCATCTGTGATTAATTGTTTGGTTTCATCTATTTTAGGCCTTTCTTAATATTCACCTGAACATTCATTTAGCTCACTAGGTAGTTTTAACACTTGCATGATTTGTTCCTCTGGCTTTAGCATTTCTAAAGATGTCCTGAAAAAAGAAGAAATTTGAACCTATGACTTTTAAATTATTTTGTTATAAAACTAATTGATTCTGTATGTCCTTAAGTATTAATATTCTTTCTTTACCATATAACTTAAATTAAATTTCTTCTTTACATGATATACTTTAGGTGTGCCTAATTTTAAAAAGAGAGTTTTCATACTTGTCCATGTAATTGTAAAACACAAGACATTATTTGTTCATTCCTACATTATTTTCTCTAAATCTAACCTATACATTTTGTCTTCATCATTTTTCTATCCCCAATGTCTCTGTCGATGAGATTCTTGCCATGTAACATAATGTTTCTCCTACCAAATTATTCAAAATATGAACATGTACCTATGGAAATTTGTTTAAGAAAATTATAATTAGAGGTAGTCTATAGGATTTTTTTGAGTGAATGCAGAGCTCATTCGTAACAAGATCAGAATCAACTGATAGCAGAAGAGGGAGAGTAAAGATTCCTCAAACATTTTTCCTATGAAACTATCATGAATGGGCGGTAGAACTACCTTATTATCGACATACCTCACTGTACCAGTCAGGGTTCTCCAAAAATCCAAGCCAGTTGTGTGGGTATATACATGTGTGTACATATACACACTCAAAAATAGGGAAGAAAGGAGTTAGGGAGGGAGGAAGAAAGGGAGGGAGAGACAGAGAGAGAGAGAGAAAGGGAGAGAAGAAAGAGATTACTTTTCTTTTAAGGGATTGACCCAAATGACTATGAATGCTGGCCAATCCAAAATCTCTAGATGAGGTTGGCCCGGTGGAGACTCAGGTAGAGACTGATGCTGCAGTTTTCAGGCTGAAGTCCTTTTTTTTCATGTAGCCTCAGATTTTGCTCTCAAGGCCTTCAACTGGTTGAATGAGGGCCACATTATGAGGTTACATTAAAGGCAACTAATTGTAGATGCTAACCACATCTACAGAATACATTCATTGCAGCATATAGATTAGTGTTTGGATAAATACCAGGATACCATAGATTAGCCAAGTTTATACATAAAACTACAATATTAACCTCCCTTTTTCCAGTGAGAGAAGCTGTTTTATGCACAGTGATCACAAATCCAAATTTTATTGTCTTTTTAAAAAATATTTAATTATTTATTTTAGAGAAGGCAAGAGAGCAGGGGGAGGAGGGGCAGAGAGAGAGAAGGAGAGAAGAATCTTAAGCAGACTCCCCACTGAGCATGGAGCCCAACATGAGGCTTCATATCAGGACCCTGAGATCATGACCTGAGCCAAAATCAAGAGTTGAACACTTAGCTTAATAAGTCACACAGACGTCCCTCAAATTATATTGCTTTTCACTATTTAATCATGAGTCATTAAAAAATTATCCTTTTATTTATTTTTTTGTAATTTTATTTTTTTTCAGTGTTCCAAGATTCATTGTTTATGTGCCACACCCAGTACTCCATGCCATATGTGCCCTCCTTAATAGCCACCAGCAGGCTGACCTAACCCCTCACACCCTCCCTTCCAAAACCCTCAGTTTGTTTCTCAGAGTCCACAGTCTCTCATGGTTTGTCTCCCCCTCTGATTTCCCCCAACTCCCTTCTCCTCTCCTTCTCCCAATGTCCTCTGTGTTATTCCTTATGCTCCACAAGTAAGTGAAACCATATGATAATTGACTCTCTCTGCTTGGCTTACTTCACTCAGCATAATCTTGTCCAGACCCATCCATGTTGATATGTTGATACAAAAAGTTGGGTATTCAAAAAAATATCATTTTAATACCATTTTTGCCTAGAAGAAATATCATCAGGCAAAAGTTACATTAGGGAATTTAAGCTCTCTGAAATTTCTTATTTTATTAAGTGAGAGATTCTATAAATATAAATAAATATAATAAAACTTGTATATGAAACATACATTGTTAACATTATAGTGTTTTATTTGAAGAATGAGAGACACAATTAAGAAACTTCAGGTGATATGGAAATAAAAGGAGTTACACAAAATCTCGAGACTGGTTTTTTTTCATCTTTTTGGTTTTCTTTTTGTTTATTTGTTTTTCTTCTTGTGCTGGCATTTTATGGAGCCAAAAACCTGAAAGTGGGCTTTCTGCCACATCACCCAAGCCTTCCAGATCCTGTACAAGGTGCCCAAACATTCCATATGAAAGAGAACTTTCAGGAACCCAAGATGCTGTTTCAGCTCTTAAAAAAGTAAAGTCCAGAGAACTGGTGTTCATCTAGATTTGGCTTTCTTTCCCACACTTAATGCAGTAAGGAGAATAGAAAAGAGAACTGTATACTCCATCCTCAGTTAAATTGGAACTATATGACACCTCAACCATTAAATAAAATGAAGGGTTTTCAAAATCAGTGAAATGATATGGTGTGAAAAAAAGAAGCTGTATAAGGAAGGTGCTGCCAGTTACAGACCCCAGAAAATCTCACAGGTACTTTTTTTCATGGAAACTGTCCACACAGACACACAGGACTTTCATAAACTCTGGGTTAGTGTTTTGTGTTTTTTACAAGTATCTTTATTTTTTATTTTATTAAAACTTTATTTTTAGAGTATTTGTAGGTTCAAAGCAAAATTGAAAAAGCACAGATATTTCCCATATACCCTCTGCCCCATCACACCCACAACCTCCCCATTATCAATATCTCCCTCTAGAGTGGTACATCTGTTACAATTGATGAACCTATATTGGCATATCATAATCACTCAAAGTCCATAGTTTACATTAGGGTTTGTTCTTGCTCTTTTACATTCTATGGGTTTGGAGAAATGCATATATTATATGATATCATACATAATATTTTCACTGCCCTAAAAATCCTCTGTGTTCTTCTTATTCATCCTTCCTGCAACCCCTATTCTTGGCAACCACTGATCATTTTATTGTCTCCATAGTATTTTCCTTTCCTGAATGCCATTTAGGTGGAATTATGCACTGTGTAGCCTTTCAGATTGGTTACTTCCACTTAAAATATACATTTAGGTCCCTTCATATCTTTTTGTGGCTTGATAGCTCATTTTTTTCAGCACTGAATAATGTTCCACTTTCTAGATATGCTACTATTTGTTTATCTACTCATCTACTGAAGGATATCTTAGTTGCTTCCAAGTTTTTGCATTTATAAATAAGACTGCTGTAAACACCCACATACAGGCATTTTTTTGGGGGGTGGAGTGGGGACACATAATTTCTCAACTCTTTTGAGTAAATACCAAGCAGTGCCATTGCTAGATCATATGGTAAGAGTATGCTCAGTTTTACGAGAAACCTCCAAACTAACTTGCAAGGTGGCTGGACCATTTTGCATTTCCACCAGAAATGTATTAGAGTTTCTGTTTTTCCATATCTTTGATAGTATCTGGTGTTCTTGGTATTCCATATTTTGGCCATTCTAGTGGGTGTGTAATACTAATTCAGTGTTGTTTTAATTTGCATTTCCTTGATGATATCTGATGTGGAACACCTTTACATGTGCTTATTTGCCATTTGTATATCTTCTTTAGTGAGGAGTCTAGTAATGTCTTTGGCTTATTTAAAAAATCAGATTGTTTTCTTATTGTTGCATTTTGATAGTTCTTATATTTTGGATAACAGTCACTTATCAGAAGTGTATTTTGCAAATATTTCCTCCTATTCTGTTGCTTGTCTTCTCAATCTCTTGACATTGTCTTTTGCACAGCAAAAGTGCTTCATTTTAATGGCATTCAGCCCATCAATCATTTCATTCATAGATTGTAACTTTAGTGTTGTATCTAAAAATATATCGCCATCCCCCAAGTCATCTATGATTTTTCCTATGTTCTAGGAGTTTTATAGTTTTGCGTTTTACCCTTAGATGTATGATCCATTTTGAGTTAATGTTGGTGAAAGATGTAAAGTCTGTGTCTAGACCTATATTTTTGTGTGTGGATGTCCAGTTATTCAATCACCTCTATAGGAAAAATTATCTTTTTTCTTTTGGTTGCCTTTACTCCTTGGTCAGTAATCAGTTGACTATTTTTATGAGTACCTATTTCAGAGCTCTCTATTTTGTTCCATTCTCCAATTTGTTCATTCTTTCACCACTCTGTCTTGATTAATACAGATTCATAGGAAGACTTGAAGTCAGGTAGTGTCAGTCTTCCTTCTCCTTTAATATTGCGTTAGCTATTCTGTTTTGTCCCTCCACATAAACTTTGACATCAGTTTGTCAATATCCATGAAATAACTTGATAGTTGTGTTTTTTTTGTTTTTTGTTTTTGTTTTTGCTTTTTTTTTTGATTGCTTGGATGCTATAGATCAAGTTGGAAAGAGCTGACCACTTGGCATTATTGATTTGTCTGATAATATGGGGTATCTCTTCTTTTATTTAGTTCTTCTTTGATTTCTTTCATCAGAGTTTTATAGTTTCCCTCATGTAGGTCTTAAAGATATCTTCCTGAATTTTTACCTAGATATTTCATTTTTGGTGGTGCTGATATAAATGGTATTGTGTTTTTAATTTAAGATTACAATTGTTCATTGCTTGTATATAGGGAAGTAATTGATTTTGTATGTTGTATGTATCCTAAAACCTTATAAGTTACATGAGTTTTCTTGTTGATACTTTGGCATTTTCTACATGGATGATTATGACATCTACAAACAAAACCAGTTTTATTTCTTCTTTCCCAATCTGTTTCCCTTTTGTTTCCATTTCTTGTTGCATTAACACAGACTTACAGTATGATGTCTAAAAGGAGTAGTAAGAGAGGGCATCTGTGCCTTTTACCTGATTGTATTGGGAAAGCTTTGACTGTCTTACCATCAAGTATGATGTTAGTTACAGGCCTTTTTTTGTGGATATTCTTTACCAGGTGAGGAAGTTACCCTCTATTCCTAGTGTTCAGAGAATTTTTACCATGAGTTGGTACTGGGTTTTTTCCAAATGCTTTTTTTGCATCAGCTGATATAATCATGGCTTTTAGGCTATTAATGTGATGGATTTCATTAATTGATTTTTTTAGGCTTCATTTTTAGGCTATTAATGTGATGGATTTTATTAACTGATTTTCGAATGTTGAATCAGCCTTGTATACCTGGGATAAATACCACATGGTCATAGTGTATAATTCTTTTTATACATTCTTGGATTGGATTTAATAGTATTTCCTTGAGGATTTTTGTATCTATTTTCATATTAGGGATTTTGGTCTGCAATTTCTTCTCTTAGAAGATGTTTTGTTTTGGCATTACCATGACCTTTATAGAACATGGCTTTATGGAATGAGTTAGCAAGTGCTGTCTCTGCTTCTATGCTCTAAAAGAAATTATAGAGAACTGGTATAATTTCTACTTTAAATATTTAGCAGAATTTACTAGTGAACCCACCTGGGCCTGGTGCTTTCTGTTTTGGAATATTATTAATTATTGATTCAATTTCTTTAATTGATACAGACCATTAAGATTGTCTATTCCACCACCCCCTCCCTGCCAAAAAAAAGATTGCTTACTTCCTCCTATGTGATTTTGGCAAATTTTGTCTTTTTAAGCAATTGGTCTATTTAATCTAAGTAATCAAATTTGTGGGCAGAATATTATTCATAGTATTCCTTTAAATATCCATAGTAACTGTAGTTATATCCCCTCTTTCATTGTTGATATTTAATAATTTATTCTTTATCCTTTTCTTAGTGTGATTGAAGCTTACCAACTTTATTGATTTTTTTTTTTCAGAGAACCAACTTTTGGGTTCATTGATTTTCTCTATTGATTTCTTGTTTTCAATATCACTGATTTCCACTCTAATTCTTGTTATTTATTTTCTTCTGCTTACTTTCAATTTAATTTGTTCTTCTTTTTCTTAATGTGGAAACTTAGATTATTGATTTTAGTTATTTTTAAGTCTATACATACAATGTTATATATTTTCCTTTAAGTACTCCTTTCATTGCAGCCTACAAATTTCAGTAAGTTGTGTTTTCATTTTCATTTAGTTTGAAATGTTTTAAATTTCTCTTGAGATTTCTTCTTTGACCCATGTTATTGAGAAGTAGGTTATTTAATTTCCAAATATTTTGGTTTTCTAGTTATCTTTGTGTTACTTATTTCCACCTTCATTAAATTGTGTTCTTAGAGAAGACATTGGGTTATTTCTATTCTTATAAATTTATTAAGGTGTGTTTTATGGCCTAGAATGTGGTCTGTCTTGGTGAATATCCCATGTGAACTTGAGAAAAATCTGTATTCTGCTGTTGTTGGATAAAGTAGTCTATAGATATCAATTATATCCAGTTGATTGACACTGTTATTGAGTTGAACTATGTCCTTACTGATTTCTGCCTGCTAGATTGTCCATGTATGAGGCAGGGCTCTTGAAGTCTCCAAATATGATTCATCTGTTTTTCTTTGAAATTCTATTAGTTTTTGTCCCAAATAGTTTTGACACTCTGTTGTTAGGAGCTGTTTTGTTTTTTGTTTTTTTCCCCATGAGAAGCAATGGTTACAGAGCCAAATGATAAATATCAGAGGCAATCTTTATATTAAACAATATGTTAGTGAATGCAATCAGTTTATAGTTGTTATACTTATTTGCATACGGTATGTATAGGTTAAAATAACATACTTAACACAACACTTGGAAATGTTTAGAACATTTCTGCCTACCTGGGCTCTCACCTATTTGATGAGAGTTTTAAAATAAATCCAACAAAACCATCACGTGAGGTCTACAGAGGTACTCCAAAATAAAAGTAGGAAAAGAATACATACATGCGCACATGTGTGCATGCCCACACACATACCCCAAATAGATTAATAATACCATCATGAAAAATTGTTCACAGATCAAATGTTCCCACAACCAAATCCCTCACTAAGAGTAAAAATATAAAAGGAGAAACAAAGTAAAATTGTTTCTAATATGAGAAGACAAATATATATAGAAAAACTTTCCAAAGAGAAGACAAAATAATAGATGTTTATAAAAACAAGACTACTTTCTAAAAAAAATGAAAGCTGAATTAAATGAACATAGATTAGAATAGATATGGCTCAAGTGATAGTAATGGACTTTGTTTTGGTCCAAGTACTATAAAAAAATAGAACCCAAAGTAGGGAAAGGGGGCAGGGGGATTTACTAAAATGTGTTTTCCAGAGTAGCAAGAACACAAAGAGTTCGATAATTAGAGAAAGCAAATACATGATGGTGAATTACCGAGTTTCACAAAAAAATATGGCTGGTTGTTTGGATGTATAGGACATCTACAAAAAGGCTGTATGGGAGTACTATGATTCACAAAATTCAGAGGGGAAGGAGGAGAGAATTTTATGTGCTGTTTGTTTTTTTTTTCCTCTTGTTTTCTGGTTTGTGTTTTTTTCTTTTTCTTTTCTTTTTACTCTTCTTCTTCTTACTGGCCAAATTAGGCCCATAGTGTGTTTACTCTCTTTCACTTCTAGTTTGTGCTTCATAATTCCACTAAGAAGTTTGTTTGAAACCCAGATCCCATGTCTTATGATATAGCACTTCATTTGAGTCTGGAAGGGCTGGAAGAAACCAGAGCTTCCATGAATCTAGTTCATTGGGCTTGGATGGATACTGGAACTTTCTCAGCTCTTTTTATGGTTAGAGAGATGGAGAGATGAGCCTTCTTCTCAGGGGATGATGAAATAAAGAGAGGTATTAGTAGATGAATCAAGAAGCCAAAGACTAGAAGGCAAGCACAGCCAGATAAATATGAAAGACTCACAAAACATATCCAAAAAAGCAATCCCTTTCTCTATTTGTATACAGTATCCTCTATGATATCTGATCGATCTTACACAAATATATGAAAGTAAGACATTCTCAATTCATGCCTGAAAGGAATAATAAAAATCTAATGCTCCTTGCTAAGAGTCAGTTTTAATACCCTAAAAAGCTTAAAAATTGTTAAAACAAACAAACAAAAAACAATGAACAACAAAGTAAGATCTTCACTGCTGCAGCTCTCCAAGGCCTATAAATTATCACCTCTGCCTCCACCAACCACTCTGGATTATCTGAAATCAACCTAGCTTCTTGGGGTTATTTGCCTGATGGGTAGTAACCTTCATCTCCAGGACGTCTGAAGCTCTAGTTGCCTGGCTCTTATAAGGTTGCACTTGTTGGAATTTCCCCAACTACAGTTATCATTGAAGTGAGAAAGATCAAGAGATATTCTATTGAATGTCCTGAATTCCAGGTGTGTATCTTCCTGCCTTCTGTGTACTAGCAATCCTAATTCCTCATCGTAATTGTGGCCATCATCCCAGGTAGAGCAATGACTCAATTCTTTACTCTCTGGTTCCCTGGTGTTAGTTACAGGTTAAGGTTCAGCCATGCTCTCTCTGTCTTCCTTAGCTAAATTATCCAACCTTCGCATCTCATCACTATCCCAAGAGCTAGAATCTCAAATCTATCAGATCCTAAGAATGCATGGAAAAAATATTCAGTTAAAAAATGTTTAGGAAAGGAACCCTTTCACTTCTGCCACTTGTTTGTTTGCAGGCCTATATACTCTGGTGATAGTGCATCATATTCTGATCATGGATACAGTGACTAGTTTCACTTTGCAGAAGAACACTCCAACAATACAAGATGTCCTTGAGTTGTTTCTTAATTGTGAATTCAATAGTCTATTCAGTCATTCTATCAGGTCAGCTATAGAGTGGTGGCACACATAGTTAATGAGCCCATTGTTGCATCTCACGGTCTGAAGCAACCGGTAAGGATATTATACCAAAACATGAGACAATATGTAAGACCTTTGGTGGTATTTTTCCTAGAGATACTATAAGCAGAGAAGATAGACTTATATTTGCAATATGAATCATTTTGGTTTGTTAGAGTCACTGTCCCCTTTAAGCTGGAGTATAATCAACATATCTACAAATACCTGTCTTGAGAATTCAGCATCAGTCTCTTCCTATAACAAATGGGGCACCCAACAGGGTAGTAGCTGGATTAGCTTTCATGTAAAAAGGCCATATTGTTGGTTCCACATATATTCTCCATCTCTACTACTGTAGGTTAAATTAATGGATTAACTACATAAGAAATTGGGCATTTGAAGACAGAAGATAGGTAAGTCATTGTCTTTACCTGGTCACTGAGAGCATTCTCTCTGAAGTGGATAATTTTCAGGATAATTGGCATGAGACACAACTGGCAATCTTTGTGGCTTCTTCAACCTCATAATTCTATGTTTCCAGTTTTTTAAATCTTCATTCCCAGTCTTTGATCAATCAGACAGTCTATTTAATCACCAGAATTTGGTGTATATGACTCACTCATGTCTTTCTCCAGGTGTAACCCATAGCTTTGTCTATTGGAAGGATTTCCCTTCAACACTATTTTCAGGGACCCTAGTCAGTGGGAGCTCTAATATGGTAGCATTCTGTTTTTCACTAGTATAAACATCCATTTATTGGTGTAAAAATTGGATGGAAAACATTTCCTTGTCTATTAATTGGTTATTGGAAATGACCCCTAAACCCCTAAGTGTGAATGGAGAGAAAGTCTTTGTTGCATCAGTTAATAGGTGCCATTGAGTGTGAACTATCTGTTAGAGCCCAATACAGAATGCAGTGCTTCACTTATACAGTGTGATACTTCTATGCCTATTTAACTTTGTACTTCAGTGGTTCCAGTGATGGTTAGATCATCACAGACAAGTCATGTTGCTATTCCTTATTCCATTGCCAATTTCTCAATCTTTACTACCATGTAGTAGCAGGCCAAGAGCATTTTTTTTCCCCAAATAGTGCATAGTTGGCTATAGGAGGCATTTCTGGACTCCCAAACCCTAGAGATATGTGCTACAACTATCATGTTAGGGTTTACAAAAGATTTTACATGATTATTAATGAACATAGATACATAAACTAATATCTTATTTGCTAGGCCATGTGTCAAAAAGACAGGACAGCTTTCCCTAGAGCATGAACCTCCCACAGAGCTTTCCTTCTTTGGATCTTACTTGAAACTGGCAGCCTTTTGTGTCACCAAATAAATAGACTACAAGAATATTCCCAAGTATAGTATGTGTTTGCAAATTCACTAAGCTCTTTGAATCTTTCATAATGGTAAAAGGTATGGGGCAAGGAGTGAGGGTGAGGAGCAACAACCTGTCTTTTACCTTGATGGTTATGTCCTAGCATGACTCAGAACACTGGACTCAAAAACTTTGCTAGTGTCTCATTTAAATCATCATAGAGTTTATTTCCTATATTCTGGCACATCTAGTGCCATAGAAAAAAGGTGAGTGAAGGATATCTGACTGGCTCAGTGGGAAGAACATGCAACTCTTGATCTTGGGGTCATGTGTTCAAGCCCATGTTGGGTATAGAGTTATTTATTTATTTTTTTTAATTTCTCTTTTATTTTTTTTAATTTCTTTTCAGCATAGCAGTATTCATTGTTTTTGCACCACACCCAGTGCTCCATGCAATACGTGCCCTCCTTAATACCCACCACCTGTCCCCCTAACCTCCCACCCACCGCCCCTTCAAAACCCTCAGGTTGTTTTTTGGAGTCCATATTCTCTCATGCTTCACCTCCCCTTCCATTTTCCCTCAACTCCCTTCTCCTCTCCATCTCCCCAGGTCCTCCATGTTATTTGTTATGCTCCACAAATAAGTGAAACCCTATGATAATTGACTCTTTCTGCTTGACTTATTTCATTCAGCATAACCTCTTCCAATCCCGTCCATGTTGCTACAAAAGTTGGGTATTCATCCTTTCTGATGGAGGCATAATACTCCATAGTGTATATGGACCACATCTTCATTATCCATTTGTCTGTGGAAGGACATCTTGGTTCTTTCCACAGTTTGGCGACTGTGGCCATTGCTGCTATAAACATTGGGGTACAGATGGCCCTTCTTTTCACTACATCTGTATCTTTGGGGTAAATACCCAGGAGTGCAATTGCAGGGTCATAGGGAAGCTCTATTCTTAATTTCTTGAGGAATCTCCACACTGTTCTCCAGAGTGGCTGCACCAACTTGCATTCCCACCAACAGTGTAAGAGGGTTCCCCTTTCTCCACATCCTCTCCAACACACGTTGTTTCCTGTCTTGCTGATTTTGGCCATTCTCACTGGTGTAAGGTGGTATCTCAATGTGGTTTTAATTTGAATCTCCCTGATGGCTAGTGATGACGAACATGTTTTCATGTGTCTGATAGCCATTTGTATGTCTTCATTGGAGAAGTGTCTGTTCATATCTTCTGCCCATTTTTTGATATGAGTATCTGTTTTGTGTGTGTTGAGTTTGAGAAGTTCTTTATAGATCCTGGATATCAACCTTTTGTCTGTACTGTCATTTGCAAATATCTTCTCCCATTCCGTGGGTTGCCTCTTTGTTTTGTTGACTGTTTTCCTTTGCTGTGCAGAAGCTTTTGATCTTGATGAAGTCCCAAAAGTTCATTTTTGCATTTGTTTCCTTTGCTTTTGCAGACATATCTTGAAAGAAGTTGCTGTGGCTGATATCAAAGAGTTTACTGCCTATGATCTCTAGGATTCTGAGGGATTCCTGTCTCACGTTGAGGTCTTTTATCCATTTCGAGTTTATCTTTGTGTACGGTGTAAGAGAATGGTCGAGTTTCATTCTTCTACATATAGCTGTCCAATTTTCCCAGCACCATTTATTGAAGAGACTTTTTTCCACTGTATATTTTTTCCTGCTTTGTCGAAGATTATTTGACCATAGAGTTGAGGGTCCATAT
>PISX010034832.1:0-13551 GCA_004024625.1 Mellivora capensis
TCCCCCTGGGGAGCTCCACAGCCTCAAGCCCATGGACAGATTACCTTATCTTTCCGCAGCTCAATTTCCTCATCCTTAAAAGCACTTGAATATGTGGGATTAGCTTAATCCGCTTTGGATACAAGACACAATTCGCTGGCCCCCTCTCTCGATTGAGAAGCCCCAGGTCAGAGATGCCACAAGGGCCCCTTCCTCACTCACCTATGGCTGTCCCCCTGCCCCCTGCCCCGTCTGAACACATTCACTCAACAAACATTTCCCACGGAAGGAGGTGTGGCTGGCTGGCTTCGTGGATTTCTTTGTTCCTCGCCACCCAGAGCTTTACCCAGCACACGATTAGCCATGCGGCTCGGGCTCCGCTTCCTTGGGCCCCAGCGTATCTCCTCCGTCAGATAGAGGCTGAAGCTTAATTAAGCTTGTAAAGCTTTCTGATTGCCTCAGATGAAAGGTGGCCCATAAGCACCAGGTTTTATTTTGGTGGCTTCTGCCAAAGGTTATTATAAATAGGGCTTCGTGCGCAGCGGCTGAGCTCTTAGGCTGATAATGTGTCAAGACCAATCGAGGTTTCTGAGAGGGGAGATGTTATCATAATGGTTCCATCATAGGCATCGGGTGTTAATGGAAGGGGCCATGGAAAAAAAAAAAAAGGAAGAAAAACGTAGCTCAGGCAGCAAAGTCCGGATGGAGGTGGCCCCCGGTGAGGTCTCGCCTGCTCCTGGGATCTCCATCATAATCATTAGCTCTATTAGCCTCGGAGCCATTCTTCTGCCATCTCTTCGAGACCAGCCTCAAACTCCAATAAAAAATGGATGCTTAAACTCCAAATGAAAATATATTCCTTCGCTGCTTTTTAAAATCCATTTCCATTGAAATGATGGCCAGCAGGTGAGTAATTCATAACTGGGGGCTCGCTGCAGTGCAGAGAGGCGTGTCATCAGAATGGGGAGCAGCCTGGGCGGGAGAGTGAGGGACTTGCAGCCCTAGGAAAAGGGGAAAAGTCATCGCTGGGGAACTGAAAAAGGGCCGGAAGGGGTAACTAACAGATGCTCGCTGGTGGCTGGTGGGTACCAGAGAACGGAGACATAGCTTCACGTTTCAACAAGGAGATGGGGTTGCTTCAGCAACGCAGCCCTGGTTAGGAATGTGCCAGCTTCCTGGGCCCCAACTGGTATTGCCTAATCAGTTCCCTGCATCCCATAAGCAGATGATTGATAACGTCTGGTGGTGGTGGCAGCGATCGAGATAAGGATGATGGCCCTGGTGTGACCCTCTTGTTGGTTGAAACGTCCCCGCTTTTCCAACATTCAGTTCATCTCTATCCGGTGTCCTTTCTGTGGTTTGGGAGGGTGCAGAAACTCTCCCTCTATTTCCGAGGGTCCCTGGAGCTTTGGTCCTCAAGCTTGTCCTTCTGTATCTCCTTCCTGCTTCCCTATTTGTTGCCTTGGCCCCGGTGCACATGAACATGGCTGCGAAGTTCAGTGTCCTAATCACCTTTCCTCCATCAAATGCACTTGGACCAAACATAGGAGTTTTAGGGACTTTGCTGAAGATCTGCAGGGCTCCCCAAACTGGGGGTGGAAGGTGTCACATCAAGCTGTCCTTCCCCTCCTGCCTCTTCTTCTGTGTCTTTGTGGAGAAACGGGCAGATTTCCCCCAAGTTTCATGTAACCCAGGGCCACTCCTGCCGTTCAGGTTTTCTCAGGACCTCAGGTTCCAGACTGTCAAGGTTTCCTCTTGCGATCAAACTGAGAAAGGGATTCTGGTGGACATAACATCTCCAGGGTACTTCCTACATGTAAGGCAGGGTGCTGAGCCCTTTCTGTGCACTTAAGCTTTAAGACTCACCCCTGTCCCGGAGTTGTTATTCCCCCATTTCATTGACGAGAAAACCGGAGCATTGTGACAAGTAACCCTTGGCTCAGGAGACTTCTGCTGAGTGACAGTTGACGAATTCCAACCCTGGCCTGCCAAGAATGTCTAGAAGAGAAGCTGGCTCTCATAATGGTCCCGCAGACTGTACCATTGCTCTCTCAGGACCAACATCGCCTGAACGCCGCACGCAAGAATTGCCCACTGTAATTTCTCCTCTCCCAGGGGCCAACTCTGAGACTGCTGCAGGGAAGCAGAGCGCGTGCCTCTGTGGGGCCGGGAACCCCTGTGACACACCAGACACTCAAACATGCTCTTGAATATCTCTGGTTCCTATTCATTTTGACTGAGGGAAGAAGGAAGCAAGAACTCAGAGGCCATTTCTTGCCTGCCTGAGTTTAAAGAATGGCTGCATTTTAGGTACAATATGGGTCTAAGGAATAGCAGGAGAAAGGCTGAGGATTAATGATGGTGATATATTTATATAGCTTCTTGTCGCTTTGCTGAGCACTCTCTCATGCCAGTCTGGTGGATTTTTATGACAGCCTGCGAGGGAGGGGTAGGGAGGAGGCGTGGGTGACTGTTCTTCTTTGATGGAGGAGAAATTTGAACTACAGAGGGTTGTGGGATGAACACAATGTGAACAACTAGTTCTTGGCAAACCTGGAACTTGAGCACACTTTACCTGACTTCCACGTCAGAGCTTTCCCATGGCGGTCTGTCTTTGCTTGGTTCTGTTCACATCTGCAGACTCTGTCTCTATCCTGGTTTTCCACATGGTTACCTGTTCATGTTACATGTATGTTACAATGTCCACTAAAACTCCAGGAAGGAAGGCAGAAAGAAGAACCCAGGGACGATTCCTAAAGAGCTAGAATATTTAAAAGCTCCTCTCCCCTTAAGTGATGCTTTCCATTTCTCCTGCTGGCATGTGTGACAGAAAGGAGGAGGGAGGGAACAATCAGAGGGGTCAAGGGAAAAGAGACAGATTGCTTTGAAATCTTTTTCTTTGCTTGTCTCTTTCTGTTGGTTAAATAACCAGAGGATAAATAGGGGCTTTAACCAAAGGGAGTTAAGAGTGAAAGTGGGGGTAATCCCCAATCACTGGCTTATTTTCTAAATGACTTTTTTGAGGTAGGGAGGGAAATCATAGAACAACCCAGAACTGGCAAAGAAGCAGTAGTATAAAACAGAAAGCTTTCTCTCGGTTCTCTGCCCCCACGTGGTACCCTTGCTCACCCAGGGCAAAACCAAGCCAACGGGCTAAAAGAGGGTCCTTGACCATGCCATGTTTTCTCACCGAGAGGGTCATTTAGTTAGAGGTGCTGACAGCTCCGTATGCCCCTTGGGATCAGTGAGGGAGCTAGACTACATGGAAGTCCTCCTGCCTGGGTTTTCTCATTTGTAAAATGGGATGTTAATGCTTCCCTACGGCAGTACTGTGAGAATTAAATGAGATGATGGGAGCAGGTAAATCAGTAGTTGAAAAGTCCTGATATGGTTTCTGGCACATCGTAGGTGTTCAGTCAGTGTTATGGGACACACACCCAGCCTTAAAGAGACGTGTCTGGGAGGGTACGTATAAACTGTCCGTAGTGTTACTCCTCATGATGTGTGTGTATTGCGGGGGGTGTGTGGAGAGAGGAGGCACGTTGACTTTTTCCTGTATACACTTTTACTTTATGTGTCCTAGAGTATTTGGAGGAAGCATGTCACATAAGTATGGATGGGTGTGCGTGGAAGGTCAAGTTAAAAGTTAGGATCAGATAGAGAAGAATACAGAACGGGACATCTTGGTACTCCCCATCTTTGGGTGATTGTGAAGTATGTACCTGCTACACTTGAATCCGTTTGGGGCCCTTGGGTGGCAAGGAACGGAAACTGGCCAAGCCAAGAAGCGAAAGTGGGATCCGATGGAAGGACGTTGGAATAGGTCACCAATGGAAGAACTGGAAACTGGGGACTGGAAAGGACCAGAGCTAAGGAGCCCTGGCTAGGTAAGGTAAGCAGGAGGGCCTTCTCCCGAAGGTACAGATGTAAGATGTCTCAGCCCCTGGCGCTGCCCTTTTGAGCCCATACAGTCCAGAGACAGTGAACCTGTTGAGTCTGGTTCAGAACCAGCATCTCCCCACTGGCTCAACCAGCTTCTACCACGTGACAGGGCAGGTGGTCTCCAAGGGAGCCCTTCCAGGCTGGACCATCATCCCCTTAACACTTCCGTGTTGTTCGACTTTTGACCAATTATCACCTTGCGTGACTTTTTTTTTTTTTCTTAAGATTCCTTACTTATTCCAGAGAGGGAGAATGAGAGGGTGGGAGGAGCAGAGGGGGAGGGGCAAGCAGACTCAGCCCTGAGCGTGGAGCCGGGGCAGGGGCTCCATCCCAGGGTCCTGAGACCGCAACCTGAGCTGAAACCAAGAGCAGGGGGCTCGACCGACGGAGCCACCCAGGTTCGCTTGCTCTTCAAATAATAATGAGAAAACTCCAACAATTAACGAAGCAGAGCTCGGCTGCACAGTCTCACCAGGGCGTATTTTAGGCATCTTTTATCTAGAGCCGATAAAAGTCAAAACGAAGCAGCGTCATTTGTCATTCACGTGCCTAGTGACACACCACAGGTGCCGTCTGCCTTGGGTCCAAGTCTGCGTTGACTGTGGCGGCAAACACACCCACGCAACAACAGCCCTCGCCTTTTCGACTCCCACGGTCCGCAGAGCCACCGTTTCCGTGAGTCTGTGCAGTGATGCATCTCCGATTCGGACGGGAGTTGGAGACCTTTATTATCAGGGTAAAGGAAGGGAATAGGACATCTGTGATTGTTCTCCCGATAGCTGTTATTTTACGATGGGTGGAAGGCAGGGAGGATGAAGCTCATGGGAGGTATGCAGGGTATATTCCGTGTGTGGGAGAGAGAGCGAGAGAGACAGCGAGACGGAGAGAGGAAGAGAGAGACCGTTTCGTTGTCCTAGAGTGGGATGGTTTAGCCCGTGTCATATAAGGCGGGCTCAGATCCAGCCTGCATTTTCGATGCTGACCATCTGTGTTTCCCAGGAAAAGCGGCGGCCAGCCAGGGCCTGAAAGCCTTAGGAAAAAGTGAGAAGCAGGGAGGGCAGCCAGTCCAGGAGAGGCTGGAGGGATGCTTTTTGTCCTTGCGATGCCTCCTGGCAACAGCAGCAGCAGAGCCCTGGCTTGGCTGCCTCCTGTGAGCCCCCTGAGTGTCCTTCCCAGCATCTGTAAATCCCCTCCCTAGCCACCCACCTGTTCGTGGTGCCTTTTTGTTTTTTCGAGGGGTGGGTGTTGTTGGGGGGAGATCATCAGAAACTACTCATTTGAAGGCAGAAGCCTCATCTCTGAAAACCACGGGTGGACTAAGAATGGGTCCCATTTACTGCATCTGGCTACGTGCCAGGCAACTCCCATATCCCCACAAACACTTTTTGGTGGTTTCTTTTAAGCCCTGTTGATAAACAAGGAAACCAGGGTTCGGAGAGCTTCAGTATGTCCCTCGGGTGGGCCCAGTTCTTAAACGGTAGAGCCAGATTGAGACCTTGGCCTGCATGTCACCAGGTCACTGGGACCTCCCCCCTTCTTCACATTGGAAAACCAGCAGCTCAGCCACCCATCTCTGGCTGGTTGACAGCATGAGACTGCTGAGACGCCTTAACTACAACAAAATGGGAATTCTGATACAATCTCTTCTCCCCAAGCCACCACCATCAGAACATATTTTTAAGCCAAGCCTCAGAGGCTACTTTTTTGGGGGGCGGTTGGGAGACCAAGGCTCAACGAACCAGCAGGGGATCCTACCGGGCTGTGAGAGCCCTCCTTCTAAGACCCCTCCCCACTGCCGTCTGCAGCTTCAAATGCTGGGTGTTCTAACCTCTAAGGTTGCTGGAACAGGACCATTAGACTGAATAGTTTTATTGGAATTAAAAATATTGTGAATTTTGCGCTCACTGCCTCCGGCCATAACTGGAATAGAAATGACATTGCTTCAGACGCTGCCGTGCGCTAATTAAACCAGCAGAGAACGAAGCCACCGAAATACAAACAGCAACAGAAATGGGAGTTGTGGGCTTGAGAACACTCCCTCAGCAGGGCCGTTGAATTTAAATTTCCATTACTTCGCGTGAACATGGCCCTAAGGAATCACATAGGGATGGTTTTTTCTTGTGATTTCAGGACAAGTCCCTCTTGCAGTGTAGTCACGTTAGTAAAGCTCTACTGTGCTTGGTTGGGAGGGGGGAGAAAAAATCTAAAATATATGTATACCTAGGAAACAGTCCGGGAGGATACATACCTAACTCCTACCGGTGGTAACCTTGGGGAAAGGGAATTTGAGGAGAAAGAGAACTTTCCTCTTTTTCTTTTTAAAATGTTTTTAGATATTCCTGGTGTGCTTAAATTCATTCTACTCAGCATGCATTTTTGAGGCGACTGGAATGACCAAGGGGGTGCTTGAGAGGGAATGATTCATGCTTCATGGTGCTAGATTGTCAAAAGGCAGATTACATGCGCGACCGTTCAGAAGTCTCTCTGGTGGGCCAAGAATGAAGATGGGAAGGTCGTGGGCTTGGCTGGTGCAGTAGAGATGGAAAGGAAGGGGGGAGGGGCTTGTGCATCAGGAAAAGCCGGGAGCCGGGGTGGGATAATAAGGGATACCCAGAATGCTGGTGAGACCTTATTTTGGGGTGTGTCTGTGAGGGTGTTTCTGGAAGAGACTAACATTTGAATCCACGGACTAGGAAGATCCCTTTCACCGACGTGGGTGGGCGAGCTTCCTTTTGCTTGACAGGTTAGAGAATGCTGATTGGCTTAGGCTGTCTGAGTCAGTTGGTGATGGTGTCAACCCCTCTTTTCTCCCACCCGTAGGGCTGCTGCCCAATGGGGACGGGGTGGAAGGGACCTTACAGAGCTGTCGGGTTCAAGTTTGGGACGATGCAGCAGGAGTGGTCCATGTTCTTGGTGGACGGTGTCGAAAGAGGTAAATGGCAAAAGGGGGGTGGTGGGTTTCCCAAATTGAGAAGCAGGACAGTAAGTGTGAGCTCTGCTCAGGATGGATGGTTGGGTTTCCTCTAGAGCAGCGCCTCTGCGACTATGGCTGGGGGGCTGTGGAAGAGGATGCTTATGAGGTGCTGGGAAGATGGTGCATGAAGCACCAAGGTCATGGGGGCTAGACTAGGGGCCTCCAGGGCTCTGCTGGGCTCTGAGGGAGTGAGCCAGCCAGGGAGCTGCCTCTTTCAGCGGCTCTGTTGGCTCGAGCAGGGACAGGGTGAGCAGAGCCCAGGGCAGCGTGGAGCGGTGTCACCGCACAGTGTGTAGAGGGCCGTGGACCCAGAGCAGCTCTGTGACACTGAATGAGTTCATTGACATGGAGCACTTGGAGGGTCCGACACGGTGGGCCTGCCCCGGGACTGTCAGAAGCGGTCTTGTTTTTCAGTCGTTCGAGGCAGTAGGAAGTAGAGCAGCAATGGAAGCAGGAGACCAAGCCATTCGGGACTCCTTCCTGCTTGGGAGGGATGGTTTTGTGAATGTCCCTCCTGGACCTGGTAACCCTGGGGAGGGGAGGCCTCAGGACTGTGATGACTGCGATTCCTTCCAATCTGGTGAATGGGAGCTTGGGCAGGATCTGATTTGTTTGAGCAGTGAAGGCCTGTGGGATTACTTGCGTCTCACAGGCGTGGAGCCGGGGGTAGCTACAGAACTGTAAAATTACACCTGCGCATGCTTGACATACGTGATCTCATTCGAGCCTCGCTGCACCCTCACTACCCCCTACAAGGCAGGCACGACAGAGAAGCAGCAGCTCAGCTCAGAGGTTTTCAGTCCACCGCCCAACGTCCGGAGCTCGAATATGCTCCGGCTGGTCTCTGAGCTGAGCCTCCACATGCTGGCCCATGCCCCACCCCCCTGGCCTCACCACGTTATCCCATCTGCACGGGGCATTTGAAATGGCTGTGTAGCACCCCCCCCTTTTTTTTTTTTTTACCAATATGAGGACAAAGGCCAAGATGGCAGAGCCAAGATAGAGCCCGGGTCCTTGGTGGTGGGTGAATCACAAAATGGCCCATCCTAGAAACCTCCAGCAGCAGAAACTGCTAGTTGCCTTTCCAGTATCCACTCTACTCTTCCTCCTTAGCAACGGAGAATCTATACTGATGGATGTAGCAACGTACACAGATGTAAAACCACATTTTCCAGTGACACTCCTGTGTCAATGCAGGTAGCTAATGAAAGTGGTAAGGGGCCCTCTGCTTTGCCCCTCTTTACTTTTCTACTTCCTGGAACGTGGACACAATGATTGGAGCGGTGACAGCCATTCTGTGACCATGAGGCTAACTTGAGGATGGAAGCCACATGTGAAAGATGGCTGTGTGGGGAATGTGGGTCTTTGCTGACTGTGGAGCTGCCATACCAGCTTTTGGCTGTTTATCTCCGGACTTTCTTCCGCCGGGAGGAATATAAACCTCTATTGTGTATAAGCCACTGGTATTTGCATTTTGTATGCAGCCGAGTCTAATCCCAACTGAGAAACCTGGCTATTTCTGAATTTCCTATTGGGCAAGAATGACATTCCTCAATATCTAAACTTTTTGGCAGTGGCCTTGTTTTTACATGTTGTTGATACATGCCAATTGGTCCCTCTTCAAAACCCATACTGTTCCCATCTGTCCCAGGCTGCCAGCTAGAACGCAGGACCATGTTCTTCAGTTCTCCCTCGTTTGTGGTATGAGAGGGCCTCATGTTGGGACCCTCATCACATTCTACACACCTTTCCTACCTCTAAGCCCCATCTTTGGGCAATAACTAGCTTCCAGAAAGTCCAAAGGAAAGTAGATGTTCCGGCTGGCTGCCACAAGGGTGGTTCCTCGCTGGTGGAGAATTTCGGGCTGGTCCAAGTAGTGTCCTCCCCTCGCCACTGCCATCTGAGCATGCTGAGCCTCTGAGTCCCCACCTGCCTCCTCCCGCGTCCCCACGGCCCTTCCTCCTCACTGCCTCAGCCCCACCATGTGCTCTGCCTCCCGCACAAGTCCTCAGGGACAGGAGCTTTTAATAACTGGCAAAGGCAACTATTGACTCAGGTTTTGTTTGCTTGCCACTAAGTTAGCATTTAATAAATGCAGGACTCTTGGCTTAATAGGCTGGTCATTGTGTATTATCAAAATGGCAAATTAATTATTCAAAGCTGGGCTAGAGATTCACCAGTGCGGCTGCAGAGATGGCCTCTCTTGTTCCTCATTCGCAGTGAGCGTTGTGTTTCTGGCCATTTGGTGTGTATCTAAAGTATAATAGCTATCTTGTTAAATCCAGGCCTATTAAGTCTAAATGGGAGTCAGGGATTCCTACAGGAGGGTGGGGGAGGGCTCAGACAGTTTGTGTTGAAGCATCCCCAACCACCGGCCTCATTTCTCCCCTCCCGCCACCAGGATGCTGCAGCACGTAAAGCCCGGCTGGATTAGTAATCGCTCCTTCTTCAGGGACGGAACCACCTATCATCCTTAGCCCGAGAAGCTTTCCTTTGGATGTAAACCTGTAACGTAATGATCCTAACCACAGCTCCCACTTACAAATGCCTGGTCTGTGCCGAGTGCTGTTTCCGTGCTCTTGGTCATCAGAAAGAGCCCAGCTTCCAGATGCGGAAACTGAGGTCTAGAGGGGTTAGAGAGTCGGCTCAAGGTCGCACAGGTGTTACGTGGCAGAGGTGGGATATTTGGGCTCAAACGCTCGCCGTCTCTTGTTGTAGAGAACTCTGAGGCTGTGTATTTTTGTGTCCCACACGGGAAGGTGCTGTCCATGGCCTCTTGGCTCAGGACCTGACTACCAGAGCTGTCTGTTTTCCCTACTCCTCCCTTTTTCTCCAGTTAAGCCCCAGACGTGTGCCACCTGGGCACGCACACCTGCCTCCTCCCGCTCTTGCAGCATCTCACCAGGCCCGAGGGGAGAGGCGGCGTCCCGACCTACCTTCTCGCCTCTCGCCCATTTCCATCCCTCTGTGCAAGACTGTAGCGTTTGTTCTCAGACTCAAATGAGAAGGAACAAAATTCCCCAAGGAGCAAATACTTTCCAGAGTATGGGAGCCACTTGTCCAGACTCTCAGTTTGGGTTTGGGTCTGGGTCTTCCCAAGCCCCACTTTGTGAGCCTGTCTGAGTTCCTGCAAAGCTCACCTTTGCTTTACCGCTAAGACTCCGCAGCCCGGCTGGGGAAGGGAACAGGAGGCACCAACAGCCGACTGCCTGGGGACTTTATTCCCGCTCATGGCGTGAGATGCCGAGATGCTCGGGCTGACCGAGCAGTGAGGCTGTACGGTTCAAACTAAGGAGCTAACACAGGGTGATTCAGTGTGTCTTCTACTTAGGGGACCCAAGCCACTCATTTATCTGATTGACTGATTGATTCATTCATTCATTCACTCAACACATACTTGTTGGTCTCCTTTGTGTCAGACACTGATGCGAGGTGAGAGGTCTCTGATCACACCTGAGATGTTCTGGAATCCCAAGGGCAGGCCGGACGAAGGTGCCCTGACTGGACAGAGAGTTAGCAGGTGTGGGTGTGAGTTCCCAGGTTTGCCCAGGATTTCCCCAGTTTGAGCCCTGGAGGTCCTGGATGCCAGAAAACTCCTCGGCATCTGTGCGGCAGGTGGCTGCCCCGGTCTGAGCATCTGGTTTGCCGTCCGCCAGTCAGTCAGGCAGTCTGGACTTCTCGAGGGCCGACTGGGTGCCAGGCAGTGTTCCCTTGCTGAGAGAACAGTGGCAAACAAAGCTGATTCCTGGGGCTCCGGGGGTCCCCTCCCAGTAGCAGCAGACAGAACCAACAGAAGCGAATCAGGTCATTGAAGGTGCGTCTAAGCGCCACCAGGAAGATGAATCGGGTACCCTGATGCGGGTTGACTGCCGGCGGGAGGGGCTGTCTTAGCCTAGGAAGGTCAGAGAAGGCCTCCGTGGCCAGTGACAAAGAGGAGAAGCCTTCGTGAGGAGAAAGAGGCAGTCATGTGAAGAACTCGGAGGGAAGCTTCTAAGAGCAAAAGCCCTGAGATGGGAACATCGGCTGGGTTTGAGGCCAGAAAGAGGCTTAGTGTGGATGGGGGCAGGGGAGGAGGGGGCGGGAAGGAGTGGGGAGGGAAGAGCAGAGTCCCATGATGATGGAGGACCTGAGGCTCTGCACCAGGTGGGTGCCCTGGGGGAAATCACTCTCAGAAGAAGAGTCAAAGGTGCAGAGAGGTCAAGGAGAGCAAACAAACTTCATAGGGCTATCTTCCTCCTCCCACAAACCCAATTTCTCCGTTGGATTTTCTATCCTGGGACAAGCATCACCATTCGCACAGTTCTCCAGGCTCAGCACTTCAGCATGCCCTGGGTTCCTCCTTCCAGTCCTCCCTCTTGTCCTCATTTGTGGAGTGTCCAGATCTTGTCAGTTCTACCTCTCACTCAGCCCTCTTGCCCTCCTCTTCCTGCTCTGTGTCCTCCCTGGCCCCACTCTGCAGCAGTCTCTCAGACCCCTTATCTGCCCCAGCCTCCTCACTGGTCTTTGTGCCCTGAAGGTCTTCCCCTGTGTTGATAGGCCAAAACTCTTTTTAAACCTCAGTCAAATTGTGCCACATCCTTGCTGAAACCATCAGTACTTAGCATAATTTCTCAGGTTGAATTTCTCAGAAGTGGACTTGGAGATGGAGAACGATGGTGTGCAGGCCGTTGGGGGGGGGGCGCACGCTTGCTTCTGCCACGGTGAACTCCATGAACTGATCTCCAAGGGTCAAACTAACCTTTCCTTCCTGGGATAAAACCCTCTTGGTTACGATGTATTATATGTATTTTTTTGTATAGCTCGGATTCAGCAAACTAGTGTTTTGTTAAGGATTTTTGCATTTGTGTTCACAGTTTTCACTTTTGCCACATGTAGTATTCACCTGATTTGGGTATGCATGGAATGCAGGCCTCCTAAAATGGGAGGTTGGATGGGGGGTGGGAGCATAGGACAGGGGACTACTGATTTTCATTTGAAGATTCTTACTGCTATCTAGTTTTTAATGATTTTGGTTTAGTATGTGAAAGTAATTTTATAAGGCACTAAAAAAAGTAAAAACCAAGACTCAAACCTATAATTTTTCATGACCTGAGATTATTGTATTTGTTGGAGTGGGTCTAGAGAAAGGAGTAAGGTGAGTGCAGTGGGGTGGGTAACAGATAAAAGGTGGTATTGGATTGACTTGAACTTGAGGCCTGGGGATCATCACTGTGAATGGAGCACTTTCTGTGTTGGGAGCTGTGTTGTGTGTTTTGCAATATCTGATTTAATCCCAACAAGAGCCGGTATCAGTGAGCTGTTGCTACACAGCAAACCATCCCAGAACTTAGTGGTTTAACGCAACAAGTTTATTATGCAGTGAACACAGTAACGCAGCAGGCCACCTTGCCAGAAGCCAGAGAAGGAGAAGGAGGGCTTAAAGATCCATCCACAGAACTTTTCCACCTGCTCAGCGATTTGCTCCTTGTAATCAAGTGTTAAAGGGGTGATTAGAAGGAGGGCATGTGTACCAGACAGAGACACAGGCTCATCTCATCGGCTGGATGGTGCAACAAACAAGGGATCATCTCTACAAATGTGATGGGTGTCCGGCAATTTGTTGGGGGGTGGTTATGACTTGGTTTTGCTTGGGGTCACTCATGGCATTGCAGTCATCTGCCCACGAGGTTCACTAGGGTAAAATGGTCCCGGATGGTGACTCTCTGATGGTCACAACCTATCTGGTGATTAGCTGGGGCTGCAGGGTGGGGGCGGGGAATGTGGGTTCTCCGCCATGGGGCCTTCCCAGCCAGATAGCCTAGGTTTCTTAGATGGTGGTGGCAGTCTTCCAAGAGGGCACGCCCCAGTGCGCACTGTAGGTGTCCCGTTCGATGGTGCCCCATCGGTCAAAAGCAAATCATATGGCAAAGTCTAGTATCAGTGGGGAGGGAGATAGGCCAGGGCATGAATACGGGGAGAGGGGATTCATCGGGGGCTGTGGTGTAACAGTCTCCCACAGGATGCTAGGAAGCGAGTATTTATTGTCATCCTCACTTTATAGATGAGAAAACCAAGTTAAATAGCTTGCCCAAGGTCTTCACTCATGTCTGGCAAGGGTGGGGGGTAGCTGGGTCTCACACTCTTTTCTCTGACTCCCTCTGGCACCCGGCCTTGGCATTGACTTCTTTTCCAAAGTCCGTTGTCCAGTTATCCTGATTGACACGTTGAGACACTTGTTCTCAGGTCTGCTGCTGGTCTCCTGCATGTCTGCACTCAGCCACCCTCCCAAACACACACACACAAACACACACACTCAAGAGCGGTGCTAGCATGATTCGCCCATAGTCTCCCTTTGGACATGTTCTCTAAAGGTCCAACGTGGTACTTCCCCTTTCACTTTTTTTATGGGGCCTGGGTGGATACATGCCCATCACCGTGGTAGAGATGACCTTTAGTATCTTGCACCATTCAGGGGATGAGATGAGTCCTCATCTACAGATGTCCTCTTTATAATCATCCTTCTAACATTCTGTTAAGGAAGGAAATGGCCCAG
The DNA here is from genome assembly GCA_004024625.1 of Mellivora capensis. Taxonomy (NCBI): domain Eukaryota; kingdom Metazoa; phylum Chordata; class Mammalia; order Carnivora; family Mustelidae; genus Mellivora; species Mellivora capensis. The sequence continues at coordinate 13,428 of PISX010034832.1, forward strand.
CAGGCAGAAGAGTTCTGTACTTTCACTGCACCCATCTTCTTCCCTGGCTTCTGGCAGGGAAGCCTGCTGTGTCACTTCTCTCCCACCACTCGTAAACTGCCGGAAACAGGGGGAGTAGTGTGCT
>PISX010034833.1:0-13543 GCA_004024625.1 Mellivora capensis
CAATAGCCAAACTATGGAAAGAGCCTAGATGTCCATCAACAGATGAATGGATAAAGAAGATGTGGTACATATACATGATGGAATACTATGCAGCCATCAAAAGAAATGAAATCTTGCCATTCGCAATGACGTGGATGGAACTAGAGGGTATCATGCTTAGTGAAATAAGTCAATCAGAGAAAGACAACTATCATATGATATCCCTGATATGAGGAAGTGGAGATGCAACATGGGGAGTTGGGAGGGTAGGAAAAGAAGAAAAGAAACAAGATGGGAAGGGGAGGGAGACAAACCATAAGTGACTCTTAATCTCACAAAACAAACTGAGGGTTGCTGGGGGGAGGGGTATCGGGAGAGGGGGGTGGGGTAATGGACATTGGGAAGGGTATGTGCTATGGTGAGTGCTGTGAAGTGTGTAAACCTGGCGATTCACAGACATGTACCCCTGGGGATAAAAATATGTTAATAAAAAAAATTAAAAATTGTATGAAAGAAAAAAAAAGAATGTGCAAAAAAACAAACAAACAAACAAAAAAAGGAATGAGAAATCTAAATGGGATGATACTATAGACCTGACAGTGTGGATGATGCTTTCCTAATGGAGAAGTAAAGAGGGCAGGATACCTACATCAAACTAAAGCTTGATGTCTGCCCATCCCTGCACTCCAATTATAGGTATTACACTGAGCCATCTAAAATCACTATTTTTTTTATGTAGAAAGTAGTCAAATACCAAGTTTCATTCAGCTCAACCCATATAGGATTACCACAAAACACCTTTAAAGTCCTAGTTAGCATGTAGAGGAGGAACCTATAGATTTACTAGGAATTTTAGAAGGCTTAATAGTGAGAATGCAGTAATGACATTATAGTAGATATATTGACATAGGATTGTGGGAATTTTTAAATTTTAAATTGCCTATCTTTCAACTTGCATTATACTTAAAGTAGAAAAAAAATTCACTGAAATAGTACATTAGGTGGAAACATTCAGATACAGGACAGTGATAATTGTGTGTATGTTTATGTATGTCTTTTATTTTATTGTTAATTTTGAACAAAAGAATAATGACTTTGAGCATTCTGCTCTCTTAAAGGGAACATGAATAATATTCAGGCTTAGAAGAATGAGACCCAATTCTTCCTAATAAAATACTCAAGAGTTGGTTAAAAGTGAACTCTTGTATCTTTGTAGTCAGTTATCAGCCATTAACAATTGAGGAAAATGTTTCTGATAAAGTGCTCTGTAAATATATAAGAAAAACAAAAAGCATCAATTGTGAAAAATACTGGTTAAATGGACAATGCATGCAAAAAAAGAGTGTTGACAGAACTCCTTAGTGTATATAGAGCCTAAGCCCTGTTGATATCAAATAACAGAAAATGTATAAATGTTATCATCTCAGGTGCTAGATGAATAAACAAAAAATCACTGAGATTGGAAAGAAGGAATATTTGATGCTGCTGTTGTCAAATATACAATGTACCTTATAAATTTTTTGAATAGCTATTAACAATAACTAGGAAGAACCCAATAGAAAAGTTGTGTTTAAGTTAAAAATGTATTGTTAAGTGTGTTGGGTGAAATTTTAAAAATTTACCTATAGTTTAATCACAAAGCAGTTGGTTTTATATCCCTTGTTTCTTTTTAGTCTTTATTATGTATGTATGCATATTTTTCCATAATTTAATTCATAGTATATTTATGAGGTTGCATTTTATATTTTGTGCTTTGTAGTTCCTAAATTTTTCCACAGTGCTGTAGTTTTGTATTTTAATTATTAATTTCTATAGAATAGTCTATCACATATTCTGTAATTTGATCAACCATTCCCCTGTTGTTGGACTTAGGTTATTTATCATTCTTTGATATTATAAGTAGTACTTCATTAAACATTTGTGCATGTAGCTCATTTTTGCTAATAAGTTGTGTCACTAGAATAGATTCTCAAGGGTTGGGCAATGAGTGTGTATATTTTCATGGCTCTTGAGGTGTATTGCCAAAATTATTTTCCAAATGGATCATGTCACTTTATGGTCTTTGTAGAAATGTAGGCATATAACAGTTTCAAGTAGTAATTGCTGGCCTTAGGTTTTATAATTTTTAAAATGCTAATTTATTAGGTATAGTACTGTATTTCATTATTTTCACTTAAATTTCTTTTGATAGTTGGCAAAATAGTTAAATATATTCTGTGATTCTGTTTATTTGTATTTCCTATATTGTGACTTACCTGTTAATTTCCTCTTATCCGTTCATCTATTAGATCTTAGTGGAATTTTTTTAAAGATTCTATTTATTTATTAGAGAGAGAGCTGAGTTGAGAAAGAGATGGGGCGGGGGGGCGGTGGTCAGAGGGAGAGGGAGAAGCAGGCTCCCTGCTGAGCTAGAAGCCCAATGTGGGACTCTGTCCCAGGATTCTGGGATCAGGACCTGAGCTACTTAGGCGCCCCCTTAGTGGTATTCTTATAGATGGCTAGTTTTATATGTGTTTTAAAATATTAAGATTTTGTCATATTTGTTGGATATATTTTCCTTTTTTTTCAATTAATAGTTTTCTTTGTAAAGGAGTCTTAAAAAGTAAAAGCTAATTTGTATAGACTGTAAAGATGCATAAAGATTTTAGTCATTGTTTCTGATTTAACAGTTTTGGCCTGTGGTGCTAATGGGATCTCTTAGTGGGGTTAAGAATATATTGTTTATATGCTTAGTTGTATTCCTTTCGCCTTCAAAACACACAGGTATTTATTAGAGGAATGATTTCTGTTAGCTTTCTGGTAGGTCTTTATCTCTCCCCTGTGTCTTTCACTACTTGTTTTTCCTTATGTTTCTGCTTTTCTTCTTAGAGTTGCTTTTCTGATTATATTTATTCCTATTGATATTGTTTTTTGTTTTTCTACTTTAAGTAGTTTTTTTTAACTGGGGACAGTTGTCATGTTTTTTGTTTTTGTTTATTACCACCAGGAGACATTTGGCAATGTCTAGAGATATTTTTCCTTGTCACAGCTTAATGGTGGTAGGGTTCTACTAAAATCTAGTGGGTAGAGGCCAAGGAATACTTTTCAGTAGACAGGCCCCACACAGTGAAGGTTCATCAGGCCCAAAGTGCCAGTATTGCTGAGGCTGAAAAACCCTGCCTTAAAGTAACACACCTTTTCTTCTATCTATTTGAAAAGTATGGGTAGAAAAAAAGCAAAGCAGAAGTGATGGTTGATTGTTTTAAGGAACTAAGAGCAGTAAGAAATCTTTGACTGGTGAAGGAAGATTACTAAGTCCCAAAGTTAATGGGGTCTGCTCTTTCCATCTTAGAGTTGTGAAAATTTCTAGAGGTTGGGATGGGGAGAGGTGCCAAAAAGAAACCCTCTGAGCTGGTAGTAGTGATGCTTGTGGGTTTTCTACCATTATTTACTCAGCATCTCACAGTGTTCTATAAATCCTCAGATCTCTATTGTGTTCTTATGATTTGCATTCAAAGTCTCATTGGTTTTGCTATTCCTCATTCATTTTTTGTCATTTTTTGAATTTAAAATGGCCAGTGGATCTGCCTTTGCCTGAAAAAAAAAAAAAGACTCCATTGATTTTAAGATTGAGATATGTGAAGTCTTCATATTTTTTATTGTGGCATGTTTTTTTTTAAGATTTTTATTTATTTATTTGACAGAGAGAGAGAGATCACAAATAGGTGGAGAAGCAGGCAGAAAGGGAGGCAGAAGTAGACTCCCTGCTGAGCAGAGAGCCCGACGTGGGGCTCAATTCCAGGACCCTGAGATCATGATCTGAGCCGAAGGCAGAGGATTACCCCACTGAGCCATCCAGGCACCCCTATTGTGGCATGGTTCTAATTGTTTTAATCTAGCTACAAATCCATTCTTGCCTTAATTTTGCCTTACTTCAATATAAAGCTGTTACCATCTGTACTATATTATTTATGCACTACGGTAAAATGTCACCTTGCTTCAAGGTGACTTTGCGCTTATAAGGATCTTATGTTTTGATTAAAATATAATGTATGGGATGTTAAATATTTTTAGTGTATAAGGGAAGACTGGAGGAATTTCACAGAGCAAGCGGGTGCTTGTAAATCCTTACATGGGGATTAAGATCTCCATTTTAGGTAAGTGAGAAGAATCCAGGTGGCATTTGAAAGAGAACTGGACAGACTTTTGGTTTATTCTGCCTGTTTTTTTTTTAAAGGAAATTAATAAGGCAAAACAACAAACAAAAAGAACTATGATAACTTTTTTTTAAAATTTATTTATTTGTCAGAGAGAGGGAGAGAGAACGAGCAAGCACAGGCAGACAGAGTGGCAGGCAGAGGCAGAGGGAGAAGCAGGCTCCCTGCCGAGCAAGGAGCCCGATGTGGGACTCGATCCCAGGATGCTGGGATCATGACCTGAGCCGAAGGCAGTTGCTTAACCAACTGAGCCACCCAGGCGTCCCCTATGATAACTTTATATAGGAGATGCAGTTTGAAAAATTTATTGGTAACTAGTGGAGAGTCTACTGTTTCAGAAACCAAAAAAATGGAGAACCTAGAAAGGATTGTTTGTTACTGAAAACTTAATGTATTATCATAGCTTCCTTTCTTTTTTCACTATATAAGTCTTTTTTTTAAAAAGATTTTATGTATTTATTTGTCAGAGAGCACAAGCAGGGGGAGCAGCAGGCAGAACAGGCAGAGGGAGAAGCAGGCTCCCCACTGAGCAGGGTGCCCGATGCAGGACTCCATCCTGGGACCCTAGGATAATAACTTGAGCCAAAAGCAGATGCTTAACTGACTGAGCCACCCAGGCGTCCCACTGTATAAGTCTATTACTCTTGAAAGTTTAGAGACAGCTATGTAGCTGCATATGAAGTGAATAGGTTTGAGGAGGTAGGAGTTCATACAATTCCCTATGTGACTTTTAAAATGTATTTATTTAATCAAATGTATTCTCTATTCTAAAATTCTTTTATGTTATGGTAAGATTTACCTATATATTTAAAGTGACAGTGTCTTTGACTATAGTTTGCCAAGAAAGGTAAAACAAGAATGTACTTGAGAACCCATAGTAAGGCAAACAGAAAATCAGACTTATGGGATTTAAAAGAAGAGTACTCTTAGTGCTTTGTGGTAGTAAACTTGAATTCATAAAATCATGAAATGTATAATGGAATTTAGGCTTTTCACAGGGTAAAATTGCTATGGTGTGTGTACCCTATTTTATCTCATCTTAATATTTATGATTTAACTTTATGAATTACGTTTTGCTTTTAGGTTTTAAGAAGGAATCTTCTATTTTATGTTTTTCAGTGAATATCACCTCTGCCCGGCAATTAACTGGATGCAGTCGCTTCAGCCATATTTTCCCTTCATCTGCTTACCAGCACATTAAGATGCATAAGAGAATTCTGGGGCACTTGTCATCTGTCTATTGTGTAGCATTTGACCGAAGTGGGAGAAGAATTTTTACAGTGAGTTTAAAATTAATGATACTGTAGCATGTTTGAGATTTACTACAGTTGAAGGTAGGCTTCATGGCATTGAATTATACTTTGTAAGCAATTCATCCTTCTTAGACACATGAATGCAAGGAAAGATGAGACAAAGATGAGTAAAAAGATGAATTTACAAACAGCATTGCTGGAGGCGGTGGGTGGGGGATGGATAATTGGATGAGGGACATTAAGGAGGGAACTTGATGTAATGCGCACTGGGTATTACATGCAACTGATGAATCACCAAATTCTACCTCTGAAACTAATAATACATTATATGTTAACTAATTTGAATTTAAGTAAAATCTAAAAAAAGGGAAGAAATATGTAACTTAAAAAAAAATTGAAAATCTTTTCTCATTCTATATAAATAAATGGGTGGACTATAATGTCCTCTATGTTTTGGGAAATTTAATTTAAAAAATTAAATCTTAAGAAGGCCTTATATTCTAGAGGTTAATTTGTGTGAAACAAATTTATCTACTCCATTTTATTTCATTTTAGCAAACATTTATTAAAATGCATTTTGCATTTGTCACTTAGTGTAATTGGTGCCTATTCTTTTTTTTAAAAATATTTTATTTATTTATTTGACAGACAGAGATTACAAGTAGGCAAGAGAGGCAGGCAGGGAGAGAGAGGAGGAAGCAGGCTCTCTGCTCCGTGGATGTGGGGCCCTGTCCCAGGACCCTGGGATCATGACCTGAGCTGAAGGCAGAGGCCTTAACCCACTGAGCCACCCAGGTGCCCCTAATTGGTGCCTAGTCTGCTTAATTAAAATGATTATGTCATTCTTATGGTTGAGTAATTGTACTCCACACATAGTTTGTAACCAAAATTACATTTATTGTGTATATCTTTCTTTTATTTCAGTACTAATAATTTTTTTTAAGATTTCATCTATTTTTCTGGGAGAGAGAGCAGGGGGAAGGGGCAGAGGGAGAAGCAGGCTCTCGCCTGAGTAGGGAGCCCATCTCTGGGCTCAATTCCAGGACCCTGAGATCATGACCTGAGCCAAAGGTAGATGCTTAACTGACTGAGCCATGCAGGTGCCCCAATACTAATTTTTTTAAATTTTGCACATGGGGTTTGAACTCATGATCCTGAGATTAAGACCTGAACTGAGATCAAGACTTGGATGCTCGACCAACTGAAACACCCAGGCATCCTTAAATCTGGGTTTTTTAAGTTTTATTTAAATTCCAGTTAGTTAACATACAGTGTAATATTAGTTTCAAGTGTATGATACAGTGATTCGGCACTTTCATACATCACCTGGTGCTCATCACAGCAAGCACACTCCTTAATCCTGGTCATCTATTTTACCTCTTCCCCACACCCGCCTCCCCTCTGGTAAGCATAGGTTTGTTCTCTATAGTTAAGAGTCTTTCTTGGTTTGCCTCTCTCTCTCCTTTTTTCCCCTTTGCTCATTTGTTTTGTTTCTTAAATTCCACATATGAGTGAAATCATATGGTATTTGTCTTTCTCTGACTGACTTACTTCGCTTAGCATTTTATTAACCAGATAATATCGTGGGCTTTTGAATACAAAATTGTGGCATGCTAATAATTTCTTTTTTTTAATATTTTATTTATTTATTTGACAGAGATTACAAGTAGGGAAGAGAGGCAGGCAGGGAGAGAGAGGAGGAAGTAGGCTCTCCGTGGAGCAGAGAGCCCGATGTGGGGCTCGATCCCAGGACCCTGGGATCATGACCTGAGCCGAAAGCAGAGGCTTTAACCCACTGAGCCACCCAGGTGCCCCAACATGCTAATATTTCTAAAAAGGGTTTTAGTCTCACTATTGTAGTAGTAAGTTAACATAGAAGTGTATTTAGTGTCATAATTTTCTTTTTAACTTTCTGTGCTATAGTAAATGAAATAGTTGCATTTTGAGAACTTATGACTCCTTGGAGTTCATTAAAGACTCTTCCATTGACATTTTCATAACTCCAAATGCATTACCTAAGTATTTGGATGTTAATGATCATGACGAGAATGACAATTACTATCTTTTTATTTTTTATTTTTTAAAGGTTTTATTTATTTATTTGAGAGAGAGAGGGAAAGAGAGCATGGGCAGAGGTGGTGGAGGTGGGGGCAGAGGGAGAGGGAGAAGCAGACTTCCCGCTGAGCAGGGAGCCTGACCTGGGGCTCTGACTGGGGCTCTGGGCTAGATCTCAGGGCCCTGGGATCATGACCTGAGTTGAAGGCAGTCACTTAACTGGCTGCGCCACCCAGGTGTCCCATTATCTTTTTATAAACCAATAATTACGAACTAACTTATTTACTACATTGGAGTAGAATTGCTTTTTACTATTTTTAAAGCTCTTTTGAAATTATCAATAGGAAGTTCAACTTAACATTTTCAGCAGAGTTTATTAACACAGACTCAAGTTATTGAGAAATGCATGTAGAGTTTAGGCTAAATTTTTAAATATTTGTAGAAAAATACTCAAGGAATCATGATAAAAGGCTGTCAGGCATAAGGAAAGAAATAATGGCAGGGGTGTCTGGGTGGTTCAGTGGGTTAAGCCTCTGCCTTTGGCTCAGGTCATGATCCCCGGGTCCTGGGATCGAGCCCCACATCAGGTTCTCTGCTCAGCGGGGAGCCTGCTTTCCCCCCACCCCCGCCTGCCTCTGCCTACTTGTGATCTCTCTCTCTCTCTGTCAAATAAATAAATAAAATCTTTTAAAAAAAGAAAGAATGGCAGATATATTTAATGCCAAATCACTTAAAGTGAGTTTTAAATATTTGAGTTGTCAGGATTGGTAGTTTTGGGGAGTTCTTCACAAATTTCATCAGTTTACATAATGCTTTGTCAGTGCTGTCATTTGGAGATCATTTATATTTCTTCCTGGATCCATATTATATGGGCGGAGGAGATTAGAAAATAAAGGCTCAGAAGTAACTTCATAAAAATCCTCCCTTTGGGGAGCCTAGGAGGCTCAGTGGGTTAAGCCTCTGCCTTCGCTCAGGTCATGATCTCAGGGTCCTGGGATGGAGCCCCGCATTGGGCTCTCTGCTCAGCAGGGAGCCTGCTTTCCCCTCTCTCTGCTTCTCTCTCTGCCTATGTGTGATCTCTCTCTCTCTCTCTGTCAAATAAATAAATAAAATCTTAAAAAAAAATCCTCCCTTTGTCATTTTGGCTCTTTTTTTCCAGGAAGGGGGGTGGTGGTGCAAATTTTTGCTTCATTGGGAATCTGTCCCTCTGTGTTACTATAGGGTTCAGATGACTGTTTGGTGAAAATTTGGGCAACGGATGATGGACGTCTCCTTGCTACACTCCGAGGGCACTCTGCTGAAATTTCTGATATGGCTGTTAACTATGAAAACACTCTTATTGCTGCAGGCAGCTGTGATAAGGTTGTAAGAGTGTGGTGTCTTCGAACTTGTGCACCAGTTGCAGTCCTTCAGGGACATTCTGCTTCTATTACTTCCATACAGGTAAGAAAAATGCAAAGGTATCACCGATCTATGTAATGAGGATGAAAATTCTTTCAGTTTTTGTTATTTTATGTGGATATTATAAAGAATGGCAACAGAAAAATGATCTCTAAGGGCTTTGCCCTACCCTTCTCTGGTATTTTTTAAATTCCTTTTTCATATAAATTCATTGTTTTAGAGATAATTCAAAAATCACTGAATAAGTTTTCCAAATATAGTGCAAAACATTTATCTGACTAGTATTTGTGAAGAAGGGAGAAGACTTATAAATGCTGTAAGGAAGCAACACTGACACCTGGTAGGTTGGAAACAGGTTCTAATTTGAATATTGGCATACTTTGTGTTAATATTTAAGGCAAGATGTTTGTCAGATTGTGTGTGTATGGTTTAATGTTAAAAAAATTTTTATTCTTCATTTCAGTGATTTCCTGTTTCAGCTTGATGTTTGACATAAAATGCATTGACTTCTTTTCAGTTCTTGTTCACAGAGTGTTTTTACTAAATGTTGATAGTGAAAATCCTGGATACCTCCAAAAAAAACCTTTTATTTAAGAAAACTAAGTTGAACTTGTTCTCTTCTTTGTGTTGAGAGCAAAAAGGAATCCTGAAACTGTATTTTATACTGTGGTCAAGGAGACTACTTTTGTGGATGAGATAATTACTCCCATTTACTTTTCTTTGTTCTTTAGTCACTAGAAAGTACGTCCATTAATTTTTGTGTGTTATTTAATTTAATGTCACCTGTTTATGAGGAGTTAGCAAGATTTTTTTAAAGATTTTGTTTATTTGATTGATAGAGCGCACAAAAGTATGCAGAGTGGCAGGCAGAAGGAGAGGGAGAAGCAGGCTCTCTGCTGAGCAGGAAGCCCAACTTGGGGCTTGATCCCAGGACTCTGGGATCATGAACTGAGCTGAAGGCAGCTGCTTAACCGACTGGGCCAGCCAGGCGCCTCATGAATTAGGTTTAACGTATATTCGATTTTAAAAATTTTGTATTAAATTTTTGATCAATGGAAATTATTTCATGGACTTTGTTTTAGGTGATTATTTAGTTATTTGTATTTCCACCATCTTATCTGACAGATTATTTCTGTAATTTGGAAGCAACTCTCATATAACATAAAAAAATAACTGTTCATATTGAAAATGTTTATGATACTGTTTGGCTACTTCATAGTTTGATTTTCTACTTTCTGTTTCATTTCATTTATATGTGGGAACTCCCTAAAGATCCATGGATCTCTATCACATTCTTTCTCTTAGTGATCTCATTAAGTTTCATGGCTTTAGGTTTATCTGTAGGCTGACGATTTTCAAACTTGTATTTTCATTTTGGACCTTTCTTTTAGTTCCATACTTATAAATTCAAATACCTACTTGGTACCATCACATAAATGTCATGAATCTCAAACTCTACATATTCAAAATTGAACTTCTGTCTTCCTTCCTCAAATCTACTTTTCCAAGAGCTTTCTTCAACTCAACATATGGCAATTTTATCCTTTCAGTTGCTCAGAGTAGTCATCCCTGACTTTTTTTCTTTCTCTTATATCTCATATCTAACTTGTTAGCATATCATGTTGGCTCTACCCTCAGAATTAATCCAGAATCTGACAAATTATCATGACCTTAATCATTACTATTCCATTTTAAACCATTATCATTGGTAACCTAGATTATTGAGACAGACATCTAACTGATCTTCATTCTTCTTCCCTTCCCTCTTTCTTGCCCCAGTCTAACGTCTGCATAGCAAGCTGAGTGATTTTTTTAAATGGAAGTTAAATCATGTCACTGGTACTTAGAAACTTCAGTAGCTTCCAAATTCAGATTTAAGTGGAGTCTAAATGACCCACATTGTAAGGCCTATATTCTCAACCCCTTGCTCTCTTTGACCTCATTGTCTACTACTTGTTTCCCATATCCATTCTGCTTTAGCTGCTACCTCTCTGCTTTTTTAGACCACTCTAGCTACACTGCTGCCTTTGCTTTTTCTGTTTCATGGCCGTGGAATGGCTCTTCTTTGCATAGTCACATGGCTTATTCCTTCCCTTTCTAATCACCTTGTGCAAATTCTCTTTCTCAGGGAGACTTTCTCTGACCATTTTACCATTCTAAAATTTTAAGTTGTTCCCTGCAGCAGCACTCTTTTTCTCCTCTTAATTTTATTTAGCATTCTATATGTGTTACTTATTCTTGGCTAATTAACTATCTCTCTTAACATCATGGTGTTTATCTTTACAGATTCTTTTTTGAAAGCAAAATTGAGATAAAATGGTATGATTTCAATAGTGGTTGCCTCTGGATGGTGGGATTATAAGTACCTTTTATTGTTTTCTGTATTTACTAAATTTTCTTCAATAATGATATATTAATTTATATTAAGAAATACAAATACAAGTGTTTTTATAATCTCTAACATGATTTATTATTTAAAAACAATTCAATTAGACTGCATTAATGGGCCAGATGCCCCTTTGTGACTGATGAATTTATTTAAATATAATGGTGATAATAAAGGTTCTAGTGTTTCTTCAAACTTAATAAAATTATAGAGTTTTATATTTATCACATTTGTATAAATCAGGGATCAGCAAATTTACAGATCAGATAGGTAAATATTTTAGGATTTTCAGGCCATATGGTCTCTGTCACACCTACTGAACTCTGCATTCCAGTGCAGAAGCAGCCATAGGCAATGTAAGGTGAATTTGTTCCAGTAAAACTTCATTTACAGAAATACGCAGCAAGCTGGAATTGGCATGTGGGCTGTAGTTTGCAGACTCTGCCTATAAATTGTGGATTAAGTTTTCCAATGCAAGCTTCTCTATCTCAGAAAGGAACGTGTAGGCATGCTACCTGAGTACTGGTTTCTTTACTATATTACCAATTATTAATGGATAACATTAATTGATAATTTTTTTATTTAAGCTCTAGTCTTTATAGAAGTTATCTGTTTCCAATCAAGAAAATTGTATAAATGACTTCTAATCTTTAGTGATCATTTTCTTCAGATTTGTGGTCAAAATTTATTCAAACACTATGCATCTTGATCTTTAATATTTATCTTAGTGGTGTCGATATCTCTACTTGGGATTTTTTTTTTTTTTTTTTTACGATAAGTGTGTTCTTTATTTTTTATCTATTTTTTTTTCTACTTGGGATTTTTAAAACTCATGGCATGCAGAGACCCTGGTTTGATTTTGAGCTTTTTCCTGTATCTCAGGCATCAGGAGCCCAATGGCTCTTCCCTTATCTGTGTTTTTTTTCTGAGGATGTATAAAATACTGAGAGTCAGAGATTGAGAAACCTATTTGATAAGGCTGTCCATGTTTCATCTAGGGTATTAGTCATCCTTTAAATTGGGCTTTGCCCTACTATTTTGCCCTACCTATTTTTAAATAAAAAAACTTAAGTATATTTTTAAATGTTTTTTCCACAATGATATAGTGATTTGACCATTCTACTTATTCTCTTATAACAAATGAAAATGATTTAAATTTAAAAAGAACAAAATTTATATCATATGTCATTGAAGATGGAATTTAAAGTTAAACATTAATGCCAAAATATTTAGATAGTAAATTCCTAAGCATTGATTTTAGAATCGTTTCTGATGCTGTGGTCATATAAGCTATAAAAATTCCACAATTATTGCTGTTAAACATATATTTAGCAGATTTGTAATGGTTTAACTAGTAACCACCTTGTGATTTTTTTTTCTCCATTAAAAGTAATGAAATAGTAATCTTAAAGTGTGATATTCAGTACTTTAAATTAGTTACTTGAGATTTTATTTTTAGGTAATCTCTACATTCATAACCCTGAGATCAAAAGTTGCATGCTCTATTGAATGAGCCACCCAGGGACGCCTAAAATTAATTATTTTTAAGACTAATATATTTATTTATTTATTTATTTATTTTATTTCTTTTCAGCGTAACAGAGTTCATAGTTTTATACCACACCCAGTGCTCCATGCAATGCGTGCCCTCCACAATACCCACCACCTGGCTCCCCCAACCTCCCACCCCCCGCCCCTTCAAAACCCCCAGATTGTTTTTCAGAGTCCATAGTCTCTCATGGTTCATCTACCCCCCAATTTCCCTCAACTCCCTTCTCCTCTCCATCTCCCCATGTCCTCCGTGTTATTTGCTATGCTCCACAAATAAGTGAAACCATATGATAATTGACTCTCTCTGCTTGACTTATTTCACTCAGCATAATCTCTTCCAGTCCCGTCCATGTTGCTACAAAAGTCTGGTATTCATCCTTTCTGATGGAGGCATAATACTCCATAGTGTCTATGGACCACATCTTCTTTATCCATTCGTCTGTTGAAGGGCATCTTGGTTCTTTCCACAGTTTGGCGACCGTGGCCATTGCTGCTATAAACATTGGGGTACAGATGGCCCTTTTTTTCACTACATCTGTATCTTTGGGGTAAATACCCAGTAGCGCAATTGCAGGGTCATAGGGAAGCTCTATTTTTAACTTCTTGAGGAACCTCCACACTGTTCTCCAGAGTGGCTGCACCAACTTGCATTCCCAACAACAGTGTAGGAGGGTTCCCCTTTCTCCACATCCTCTCCAACACACGTTGTTTCCTGTCTTGCT
>PISX010034834.1:0-13552 GCA_004024625.1 Mellivora capensis
CACCTCAGACGAGAAGGCAGGCTTTGGCGCCACCAGTGCCTGCTCTCTCCTCCTGTCTCTCGGATCACTGCGTGGGCCCAGAGCCAGGCAGGTGGGCAGACGGATGCCGTGTAAGCTGTGGGTCTGCCGGGAAGGGCACCAACTCTCTGGCTGGCCAGTTCTCCTGCCGTCCTCCCGACCATGCCTCCCAGCCACAACCACACTCGGCTTCCCCGGAAGCTCTCAGCACTAGGGCCTTAATGCTGTCAGTTCGCATCCTCCCGAGCCTCCACTCTGGCCAGGGGAAGCTGCTGCGGGAGAGCTGTGTCAAACCACCTCGGTCCTCACCTCCAGACTTCCAGAAGAAAGGCCCAGCGTGCGGGGCTGCCCTTCCCGTCCTGCCTCTGTTCCCGTCGGGCCCACTGCAGACCCTGCTCGCTCCCAGCTCAAGCTCGCTCCCAGTACGGGCCCATGCCCGCGCCCGTGCCTCGGTCCCCCTTCCGAGGGTTACTCCACCGGCCGCCGGCAACGGGAACGTCCCCGCGGATCTCACCTGCGCTCCGGACGCTGCGCCAGAAGCGACCTCCCCCAGGGCCTCCGCGGCCGAGAAAATGCGAGATTAAATCGAGCCCCGCCCCCCAGCGGCCGTGAGGAGCGGTGCCCGTGGGGGTGAGGCGTGGGGGTGAGGCGCGGGGGGCGCGTGCGGGCGGGCTGGGACGACGCTCCGCTCACCTGCGCGGGATTCATCCGTGCTGCCGCCCCTGCCACGCCAGGGGTCCGGGAGGGCTGAGCGGAGCCCGAGAGGCGGGAGACCAGGTGGGTCCCGAGGGCTCAGCTTGGGCGGGGCCGGCCAAAGCCCGTGCGGCGTGTGGCGGCCCGAACCGCGCTCTGAGATGCGGTGAGAGGCTCACAGGGGCCGGGCCGCCGCCTCCCGGGGCCTGGGCGACGGAGCGCGGGGTCCTCGGAGGAGGAGCGGCGCCGGCGGCGCCCGTCCCACAGCCCGGCCACAGTCTCGGGGAGAGGGGGCGGACGCCCGGCGTCACAGCCGGCCCAGGGCGCGGAGGCGGTCCCCGCCACGTCACTCCCCCGCCCGGCGCGGCCCCGAGTGCCCCGGCGCGCGCTCCCGTCCACGCGGTCGTGGCGCGACCAGCCGCCGCTCAGTCAGGGATGCGCCCCTGCGGCGCGGCCGGAAGTCCCGCCCCTCGCGCAGGAAGCGCCCCCGGGCGGTCTGCGGCGGGGCGCTCGGGCGGAAGCGCGCTGTCCCTGCTCCTGGGCACTGCGGGTTGGGCGCGGGTGCGGTCCTCGGGACTACGACGGGGCCCGCGGGGGGAACAGAGCCCAGGCTTCCGGGTGCAGAGAAGCGTCCGCACTCCCGCGGGCGAGGGGCGAAGGTCCCCCCGAAGCCAGGCGGCGCGGGAGCGGAGGACGCCTGCGGCCAGCCCGCCCCGGTGCGCGGGAGACTGCGGTGCGGGTGCAGCCGGTTGAAGGGCCCCGCTGCCGCTCCCAGGTTGGGAACCGGGGTTCTGCGTGACTCGGACGGGAACGAAGTCCTTCGCGGGATTTGACGTGCCCCTCGCGCGGTTGGTTCCCGTTAGGTCACTCGCTGTACCATGCCCGGCTGCGGGAGGCCAAGTCGCGCTGGCTCTTTGCGGGATCCTGGGCATTGTTTATCCAACAAAATACGACGACTTCTTGACCGGAAAGTAGCCTCACAGGTATTGATTAAAATTTTCACATAAAAGCACAGATTTGAACTATTTGGCTTATTTAGTTGTTTCTTAAACAGCGTGGCAGGGGAGCGTCTTAAACTACCGAGAGACAAGCTGCCCAACACAGGCGTTACGACCGGCCCCAGGACTCAGATCTCCGCGGCGGCACGACCAGCGGCTGTCGGGGCAAGCGGACGGTGGAGCTGTCTAGTTCACGGTAGCCCGGCCCTGCGTCTCCCCTCTGACCTTCGTCCTGCCCTTCTGACTGCTTAGGGCAGGTGGGGCCGGGTGCAAATATGTGATCTCGAAGCTCGGAGGAGGCTTTCGGTCATGATGCCCTGTCTTTATCAAAACACTGTCACCGGGCGCTTGGGTGCCTCAGGTCATGACCCCGGAGCCCTGGGATGGAGTCCCGCGTCAGGCTCCCAGCTCCACGGGGAGTCTGCTTCTCCCTGACCTTCTCCTCTCTCGTGCTCTTTCTCAAATTAGTAAATAAAAATCTTAAAAAACAAAAACAAAACACTGTCACCATCAGCCCACCCCCTGAACTTGCAGCCCCCAAAGGAGTACTAAATCCTGGGCAGTGTGAAATCTGGAACCACTGAGGATATCCCCAGAATTGTGCACAAAGGTAAGAACAGTTAAGACACAATTTCACCATCACTTCTGCCTATATCCAACTGGCCACAGCTCATTCACATGATCCCAAAATAAGTGTAAGGAGAGCTGAGACATGCTGTCCTCCCAGGAGTCCAGACAGGGAAAATGCGATTGGTAAGCATCCAGCCACCTTAGGGCACAATCCGCCAATTTGGTCATCAGATATGTATTTTATTATTTCTTCTATGGATTCTACACTGTCACTTTTTTATTATTCCAACAACTCAAACCCCATCTAATTCCTGAGCCCATCTCACAGTTACAATCTCTGGTGTGTCGTTCAAATACTATTCTTTAACAACAGGAAACTATCAACACAAAGTAAGTTGCTTCCACTCATTGCTGGTATACAGTGGATCAGGAACCCGTGGAACGACACAGTGAAGGTGCCAAAAAAATAGTCGTCCACACAGATTTCAGTACTCCACAAAAGAGCATTTTTGAAGAAAGAGCAGGAAATAAGACAATATGAGGCCAAAATCAAAAAATATAATAGAAACCTAAGCCATACAAAATGAATTTTAAAGTTTAAAGTCAAAGGAAAGTGGTCCCTGATAAAAGGTCTGCACTGACAGAAGGAATGAAGATCCAAGAGAGATACATCTGTGGAATAATACAATTATTCACTATCTATAAAACACATGAATGGTATCTCCTTGTTGAGTAGAATGATAGAATTGCCATGCAATTCTCAATAATTCCCCTTATATTGTGCAAGAAAAGGGTAAAGGTATTAACACTATATTCTGTTGTGTTAGACATGTCTTATAATTTTTATCTTAAACATTAATAAAATAGGGCCACATACATTCCCAACTAAAAGCAATGTTTAGAAAGCAAATAGTCTATACAAATTTTAAAGGAAAGTGTAAGAAACAGAACTGAAGAAAAGATAAGAACAAAACAGGAAGATGCATTTGAACCCAAATATCCCAGCCAGCACAGGACATGAGGAATAAATGCTTGAATTAGTAGTCAGTTATTTTTGGTGGGTTGAAAAATATCCCACAATAATCAGTTTATAAGCCACACTTCTAAGATACAATGTTATAGAAATCGATGCAATAAAAGAAATATGTAACTATTTTTAAAGATTTTATTTATATATTTGAGAGAGAGAGCGCCAGCAGGGGTGGGGCTGGGGCAGAGGGAGAAGCAGAGAGTTCCAAGCAGACTCAGCACTGAGCTCAATCTCCCCACCCTGAGATCATGAAGCCAAAATCAAGAGTTGGATGCTTAACCAACTAAGTCACCCAGGCACCCCTATAGCTAATAATTATTGGACAAAAACACAAAGATTTGTATTTGTATTGGAAAAATAGATATAAGGAAGAAAACAGCTGGAAGACATACTTTAAAATTTGTATAAAATTCTTTTTAAAGATTTTGTTTATTTGAGAGAGAGAGCACAGCAGGGGGAGGAGAGTAGGGAAAGGAAGACGGACAAAGGACTCCATGCTGAGCATGGAGCTGGGCATGGGGCTCAGTCCCAGGACTGTGAGATCATGACCTGACCTGAAGTTGGATGCTTAACTGACTGAGCTACACAGGTGCCCCTAAAATTTGTATGTAATTCTTTTTTTTTAAAGATTGTTTTTATATTTATTTGACAGACAGAGATCACAAGTAGGCAGAGAGAGGCAAGCAGAGAGAGAGGGAAGCAGGCTCCCCGCTGAGCAGAGGGCCTGACGTGGGGCTCGATCCCAGGACCCTGGGATCATGACCTGAGAGCCTAAGGCAGAGGCTTAACCCACTGAGCCACCCAGGCGCCCCTGTATGTAATTCTTTTTTTTTTTTAAGATTTTATTTATTTATTTGTCAGAGAGAATGAGAGAGAGCGAGCAAGCACAGGCAGAGTGGCAGGCAGAGGCAGAGGGAGAAGCAGGCTCCCTGCCGAGCAAGGAGCCCGATGTGGGACTCCATCCCAGGACACTGGGATCATGACCCTAGCCGAAGGCAGCCGCTTAACCAACTGAGCCACCCAGGCGTCCCCCTGTATGTAATTCTTAACATCAATTCAAACTATGTAAAAAAAAAAACAACATTTTTACTCTAAGAATAGAGAGTTAAATGTGGGATATTTTACTATGATTTTTGAAAGGCAGGCATAATATTGGTAAGGTTCCATTAGAGTCACAGACCAAGATGGACAAATCTGACCTGAAGGATACATACAGAAATGTAGACACTGACTATAGGAGGTTTGCTTTTTAGCACAAACTCAATATGTATGAAACTGATTATGTACAGAACCATAAAAAAAGGGGGCACCTGGGTGGCTCAGTCAGTTGAGCGTCTGACTTGAGATTCTCTCTCCCTCTGCCCCTCCCCTCACTCATGCTCTCTTTCTGAAATAAATATATATTTTTAAAATCCCTCTTTGGGGTGCCTGGGTGGCTCAGTGGGTTAGGGCCTCTGCCTTTGGCTCAGGTCATGATCCCAGGGTCCTGGGATCGAGCCCCGCATGGGGCTCTCTGCTTGGTGGGGAGCCTGCTTACCCCCTTCTCTGCCTGCCTCTCTGCGTACTTGTGATCTCTGTCTGTCGAATAGGTGAATGGGATCTTTGAAAAAAAGTTTAAAACCCCTCTTTAACTGCATAGAATGAAATAAAGAATGCAATCAGGGGGCACCTGGGTGGCTCAGTGGGTTAAGCCTCTGCCTTTGGCTCGGGTCATGATCCCAGGATCCTGGGATCGAGCCCCGCATCGGGCTCTCTGCTCGGCAGGGAGCCTGCTTCCTCCTCTCTCTCTCTCTGCCTGCCTCTCTGCCTACTTGTGATCTCTCTCTGTCAAATAAATAAAATATTAAAAAAAAAAAGAATGCAATCAGGATAGAGATTAGCAACAAAATATCTGAAAAAAACCAAAGATATGGTTGGAAAATTGAGTTCCAAAATACTAAATAACCCATGCCTAAAGAAAGTGAAGATAATCAATATTGAACTATGCTTTGAAAATGACATCCCCAATGCCAACATGGCGGGCCTTTTAGAAATAGCATAATGGACTGTATTCAGACAAGCTCAGAGAAATAGACGCAGTCTGCGCTTGAGTATGGGCTTGGGTTCATCATCAGAGTTCTCTGGACTTCAGTTTTCGTATTACATTGAAGGGGTTTCCATGGTTCTTTAAAGTGCTCAACCTCTATTATTTGAAGCATACTTCTGTTTTAAAATTCTTATAGAATATTCAACTTGAAGCTTTGCTTTACAATGTACCAAAAATGATGATACCCCTATGTATTCTCATGAGATGCAATTAATGAATTCCATTAAAAGGAATACTCTTTTTTTAAAAAGATTTTAGGGACGCCTGGGTGGCTCAGTTGGTTGGACGACTGCCTTCGGCTCAGGTCATGATCCCGGAGACCCGGGATCGAGTCCCGCATCGGGCTCCTAGCTCCACGGGGAGTCTGCTTCTCCCTCTGACTTTCTCCTCGCTCATGCTCTCTCACTGCCTCTCTCTCAAATAAATAAATAAAATCTTTAAAAAAATTATTTTAAAAGATTTTATTTATTTATTTGTCAGAGAGAGAGAGCGAGAGCGAGCACAGGCAGACAGAGTGGCAGGCAGAGGCAGAGAGAGAAGCAGGCTCTCTGTCGAGCAAGGAGCCCGATGTGGGACTCGATCCCAGGACGCCGGGATCATGACCTGAGCCGAAGGCAGCCGCTTAACCAACTGAGCCACCCAGGCGTCCCAAAAGGAATACTCTTTAATGTATATAAGGGTGATAATGAAACAGGCATACATTCATCTCAAAAACCTTTAACAATCACAATAATAATAACAACAGGCAATACAAAAAAGGCATCTGTAAAACATTATCCCATTCATATAAATTTCAAAATCCAACAAAAATACAATAACCACTATTAGTGATACACATTTAAGGTGTTAAACTATGAAGAAAAGTAAGAAAATGAGTAAAGCAAAATTCTGGAAGGTGTTCTTCAAAGTGAAGGATAGAATTTGCAATCTCACAGGCTCATCCATGGCATGCTAACATCGCCAAGTTCCATTTTTTACTGGGGGTAGGGGGTGCATTTCTACTTATGACATTTATCTTTTTCCTCATTTTTCATACATGTCTAATTCAATGAGATTAAATGGACAAATCATAGAACTATAGCTTGGAAACTATGTGTTTCCCATGCAACCCCTAGCTGTACAGACAGAATATTCCCAATAACTTCTCAGACACGTATTTGCCTCTCCTCAGTTAATACTATGCAAACATGGGGACGCCTGGGTGGCTCAGTTGGTTAAGCGGCTGCCTTCGGCTCAGGTCATGATCCCGGCGTCCTGGGATTGAGTCCCACATCGGGCTCCTTGCTCGACAGAGAGCCTGCTTCTCCCTCTGCCTCTGCCTGCCACTCTGTCTGCCTGTGCTCTCTCTCTCCCTCTCTCTCTCTGACAAATAAATAAATTAAAAAAAAATTTAAAATTAAAATACTATGCGAACATGACCATTATTATGTTCTCAATCACCATGTATTAGGTTTTCTTGGTTATGAACCTATCTATAAAATTTTGCAGAATTTACTACTTTGTGTCCAGTGTACATTGCCCCTCAGAGCATTGTGGGATGAAAGCAGCAGTCTGGATCTGTTTTCTTCCACTGAATGAAAGGTAGAAATTAAGCACCTTTTTAAAAAAAGATTTTATTTATTTATTTGACAGACAGAGATCACAGCAGGCAGAGAGGCAGGCAGAGAGAGAGGTGGGGGGAAGCAGGCTCCCCACTGAGTAGACAGCCCAATGGGGGGCTCGATCCCAGGACCCTGAGACCACGACCCAAGTCGAAGGCAGGGGCTTTAACCCACTGAGCCACCCAGGTGCCCCAGAAATTAAGCACCTTATAGATGACTGTCATCTGAATTATTTCCATTTCTTGGTTATCATGAAATTATTATAAACTTTCATATATATTTATGTTGGTGTAAAAAGCACTCATTCCTAATGCGCATGCCCCCAAAGTGATTAAGTTGGTTATAAAATGTTTAGAAGTAATATAAAATCTTTACCTCAGACCACATAAAAGTATTAACTAAAAAATGGGTTTAGACCATAAAATATCTAGAAGAAAGCATAATTCAAATCTTTGCAACCTTGGGTTGGGGAGAAACTCCAATTAGAGAGTATGCAGAAAGAACACATAAAAGAAAAAAATGAATTTTGGATTACATCAAGATTAAAAACATCTCTTCTTCGAAAGACACTATGAAAATAATGAAGACATAAGCCATTGGTTGAGAGAAACTATTTGCAAAACACACATCTGATAAGAGGACTAGCATCCAGAATAGTAACTAAACCAATTCTTACAAGTCATGTTAGGGGAAAAATTTTAAATGGGCAAAGGATTTGATCGATCAAGTAACCAAAGATCTATGAATGACCGATGAACATATGAAAAGATTCTCAGTATCATTAATCATTCTGGAAATGCCACTTAAAACTACAATACAGGGGCGCCTGGGTGTCTCAGTGGGTTAAAGCCTCTGCCTTCGGCTCGGATCATGGTCCTAGGGTCCTGGGATCGAGCCTTGCATTGGGCTCTCTGCTTGGCGGGGAGCCTGCTTCTCCCTCTCTGCCTGCCTCTCTGCCTACCTGTGAACTCTGTCTGCCAAATAAATAAATAAAATCTAAAAAAACCCCTACAATACAATAACTATATGCCTGCCCAAATCGCTACAATTAAAAAGACTGATGAGGACGCACAACAACTAGAACTCTCACACGCTGTTGGCGGAGTGCACACTGGCACGGCCACTTTGGAAAGCAATTGGGCAGTTTCCTATTTAGGTAAATACACACTTGCTATAGGACAGAGCCATCTCCTCCCACATATTTACACAAGTTAAAAGGTCTCCTTCCAAATATCTGTTGAAATACCTGGGCGGTTTTGTGCACAATACCCAAAAACTTGGAATTGCTGTCCATGAGCTGGTTAATGGATGGACAAATTGTAGCACACACAGAAAACAAAGTACTACTTGGCTTTATATACAAGGAAGAGATGAGGAGCAGGACTGAATCTCAAGATCATTATGCAAGTTAAAATGCCTGAAAAAAAGAAAGACCACATATTAAGTGATTCCATTCATTTGACATTCTAATAAAACTGTCAATGGTTCCTAAGGCTGGCGTTTGGGAGAGGAATTTCCATGAGGGAAAATTTTGGGGTGAGGCAAATATTTTCACATCTTGATGGTGATAGCGGTCACAAAATTGTATACATATTTTTCAAAATTAATCAAGATATATTCTTAAAAGATTCCTGAATGGAAATTATGCTTCAACACGTTTTTTTGCTTTAATACATTTTTAAAAATAAAGTTTAAGATAAACTTTTAAAAAGATTTTATTTATTTGAGAAAGAGAGAGAGAGCATGAGAGGAGAGCTCAGCAGGGAGTCTGATGTGGGACTTGATCCCAGACTCCAGGATTGTGACCTGAGACGAAGGCAGTTGCTTAACCAACTGAGCCACCCAGGCACCCAAGTTTAAGATAAATTTGATGCATTTCAGGTACTTCTCTAGGCTTGTCCAAAAGAACAAAGAAGGAATGTAAAGAAAATATGCACAAAGCAATAAAAAATTTGAATTTGTTTTACACTGGGTGAAAATTTTGAGTGAAAGACTTAGAGAAGAGACTACCTAGCATATCAATCATTTTATAGGCTGAAAATATTAACATCACAAGGGAAAAGCTGTAGAGAGCCACAGTGGGTGGGCAGTGCACAAATCGTGGGGAAATGCACACTGGGTTGCCATGATTTTGGAAGAGTAACACATAAAACTTCATTTGAAGTACCTTTAATCAGTGAGGGGCAGTGGAGTCTAGAAATGGTGATAACAAAGTCAGAAAATACTGTTCATCTGAGTAGCTGAAGTCTCCAGATGTTTTAGTTTACTTTATGAACATCTAGGACTTCCCCTGTGTAGAGAAGAGCTGCTGGAAGAAAATGGATCAGAAACCATGATGATAAATAAGGGCAGGTATGTTCAAGTTGTAAATATAAAAATTGGAACCTTGAGAGGCTAAGGTGCTGAAAAATACGAACATACTTAGAAATGAAGGGTAGGCAGAGTTTTGTTGGGTGGTAGAGATGGGGGTCCAGCTTTCTCCAAAATTCCCCCAGAGGCTGAACCAGCTCAGAAAATGTAGGGCTTATGAATACTCTTAGTTTAGGGCCATGTATGGCAAGTGCCATGAAATGGAGCTAAAAGGGGAGCTTTTCAGAAGAGGATGAAGCAGTATCTGCAAGTGAGAGTGGGAAAATGAGAATGAGGGGCAGCTGGTGAAAATGCGAAAGAAAATGCGAAAACAGAACTGCTTACTTCAGATATTTTATGGCAGGAAACTGTGAGCTGAATCCTGGGGTCTGGGGAGTGTATCTGAGAAAAGAACTTAGGATGCACAGGAGGGACAGCAGGTGACATCATGGGCAAGTCTGGCTCCAGGACCCTCTGATAAGACGTGTGGGAAAGTGGGTAGTACAGTATCAAGAGCCCTGGCTACAGAAACTGCCTTGCACGACCTCAATCCATTCGTCTACACTGTGATGGCATCTTCTGTGTAATGGCCAGCTAGTGCTGGCAGGTCAAGTAGTCAACACACTGTTGTAACAGTGTCTGCAAGGCCCTCTTGGCAGGGAAGTTAATACCATACCCGGAGATAGCATCGGTCCCAGGAAGGATGAGTCGCTTCCCCCTCCAGAAGGGAACGGATCTGGTCTAAACAATCCGCCACCATGTGGCAGTTGGTCTCTTATAGAACGTACGGCATCATGATCTTAGTGTTGGTCTTTGGAACCAGCGCGTTAGACATTCAGTAAGGGAAGTGGCTATTTCAGTTGGGGGAAGAGGCTTGCCATGCTGTGGGGCTCACCTAACACCTCCATTTCTGCTACCGAAGCCAACATTATGTATAGCTCTGGAGTGCAAGGACTGGGAAGGCCAAAGACTGAGCCTGGCTAGCCTCGACTATTCTGCTTCCCTCCCTTCTCCTCTGCAGTGGGTGCCGGGAGGCACTAATGGGGGACACATAAATCCACTCACTTTGCACTCCCTCTAGTAACTGCATGCTCCTGTTCCATACAAACTTATCATTGATCTGCCAGTCCTGATTCTTCGGTGCTTCTGAACAATCGGACCCGCCATTTGCCACACAAGTACACATACATCCTGACATCAGTCCACCTCTCCTAATACAAAAGTGATGCCCAGTTGTACTCGTCCGGGATCTGGCCACAGAGAGGATTTCTCCGCACCAGTGTCCTTCAGGGGCACCCTACGTGAGATGTGATGTGTCATCAGTGCATTTGCAGCCTACCCTGCAAAGAGCGAGGCACTCGACCTATGACAAGGCCTGGGTTTTTCCTATTCAACCCCCGAACCAAAAGGACAAGAGTCTGATTCCACTTTTGATGTTTGTGGCCCACTTTCAATCCCACCTCCCCCTCTGCCCCACATTTGGACAACATGATCTAAAACCCCACATGCTCCTTCCCTTTGTACAGGTGGGAGAGCTAAATGCCCACCTTCACCTAGTGCTAAGGCAGGAGGAGGTGACCCAAGGCTGTATCCTGCTTTCACCTCTGGAATAGTGTGGTGAAGGCCCAGGGGAGGAGCTAATCTTCCAACCCCACCCAGAAGAATGAGGTTAGTCCACACTCCACTCCCTGACCCCTCGGCAAAGGCAGGTTGATAGAAATTACTCAATCCGAACAGACATAAGACAGACGGGAAAAAAAAATGTGAAAAGAACAGAGCCTCAGGGACCCGTGGGACAATTAAAAAAGAAAAAAGAAAGATTTAACGTGTTATTCAAGTTCCAGAAAGGAAGGGGAAAGAGGGTGGATCTAAAAATCATACTGGAGGGACGCCTGGGTGGCTCAGTTGGTTAGACGACTGCCTTCGGCTCAGGTCATGATCCCGGAGACCCGGGATCGAGTCCCGCATCAGGCTCCCAACTCCACGGGGAGTCTGCTTCTCCCTCTGACCTTCTCCTCGCTCATGCTCTCTCACTGCCTCTTTCTCAAATAAATAAATAAAATCTTTTAAAAAAAATTAAAAAAAAATCATTCTGGAAGAGAGGCGCCTGGGTGGCTCAGTTGTTAAGCATCTGCCTTTGGCTTAGGTCATGATCCCAAGGTCCTGAGATCCGCCCCGTGTTTCTCCCTCTCCCTGCTGCTCCCCCTACTTGGGCTCACTCTCTCTATGAAATAAATAAATAAAATCTTTAAAATATATATATATTCAAATTTTTTAAAAAAATACTGGAAGAGGGATGCCTGGGTGGTTCAGTTGGTTAAGCGGCTGCCTTCGGCTCAGGTCATGATCCCAGCGTCCTGGGATCGAGCCCCACATCAGGCTCCTTGCTCGGCAGGGAGCCTGCTTCTCCCTCTGCCTCCCCCTGCCACTCTGTCTGCCTGTGCTCGCTCGCTCTCTCTCCCTCTCTCTCTGACAAATAAATAAATTTTTAAAATTTTTTAAAATACTGGAATAAAGATTGAAAATATCCCCAAATTGACTGACTAAAGGGATATGCCTACAGTTTCAAAAACCTAAACATATCCCAAGCGGGATAAACAAAAAAATTCTACACCAGGACACAAAATAATCAAATTTCTGAAAACTAAAGATAAACATTTTTTTTTTCTAAATTTATTTATTTGTCAGAGAGAGAGTGAGTGAGCACAGGCAAAGTGGCAGGCAGAGGCAGAGGGAGAAGCAGGCTCCCTGCCGAGCAAGGAGCCCGATGTGGGACTCAATCCCAGGACGCTGGGATCATGACCTGAGCCGAAGGCAGCTGCTTAACCCACTGAGCCGCCCAGGCGTCCCAAAGATAAACATTTTAAAAGCAGCTGGAGGGAAAGGACATATTATCTGTAGGGGAACAATGGTTTAAATGGCAGATTTCTCACCCGAAACCACAGAGGCCTGAAGGAAGTAATATAACATTTTGCAAGTACTAGGAGAGAACTGCCAACCCTGAACCCTATATCACATCAAAATTTCCTTCAGGGGCGCCTGGGTGATCAGTGGGTTAAGCCTCTGCCTTCAGCTCAGGTCATGAACTCAGGGTCCTGGGATCGAGCCCCGCATTGGGCTCTCTGCTCAGTGGGGAGCCTGCTTCCCGCCCCCCACCTCTGCCTGCCTCTCTGCCTACTTGTGATCTCGCTCTCTCTGTCAAATAAATATATAAAATCTTTAAAAAAATTTTCTTCAAAGATAAGGAAATAAAGCCATTGTCAGATGAAAGAAAACAAAGAACATTTGTCACCAGATCTACCCTGAAAGAATGGCTACAGGAAGTTCTCCAACAGAAAGGAAATAAGAGCAAAAAGAGGCTCGAAATTTCAATGAAAAGGGTTAAGAAACAGAAGTAAATTGACTACCCTTCTTCTCATAGACTTCTAAAAATGTTTGACGACTGAAGAAGGTAATAACATCATTTGATATGGTCTTCAACATATGAAGACTAAACACCCAAGACAACTATATGAAAAGAATAGTGAGTGTAAAGGGAGCTAACAGAAGTAAGATTTCTACATCGCACTTAAGTTGCTAAAATACTTTTGACAGGAGACTGTGATAAATTGCACATGTACATTTTAATACCTAGAGTAGCCACTTAAAAAGATAAAGGAAGGAAAAAATATACCCCTGAAACCTATACATGAATCAAAACTGATTTCTAGGGACGCCTGGGTGGCTCAGCTGGTTAAGCAGCTGCCTTCGGCTCAGGTCATGATCCCAGCGTCCTGGGATCGAGTCCCACATCGGGCTCCTTGCTCAGCAGGGAGCCTGCTTCTCCCTCTGCCTCTGCCTGCCACTCTGTCTGCCTGTGCTCGCTCTCTCTCTCTCTCTCTCTCTCTCTGACAAATAAATAAAATCTTAAAAAAAACCCGATTTCTAAAAAATGTCCAAGGTCCAAAAAGAAGGCAAGGAAACTCCCTTCCCCACCCCTACAAAAACCAAAAAAGAAAAACAGGAACAAGAAAGAGGAAAAATTAGGGGTGCCTGGGTGGCTCAGTGGGTTAAGCCTCTGCCTTCGGCTCAGGTCATGATCTCAGGGTCCTGGGAGCCCCGTGTCGGGCTCTCTGCTTGGCAGGGAGCCTGCTCCCCCCACCTTGCCTGCTTCTATGCCTACTTGTGATCTCTGTCAAATAAATAAATAAAATCTTAAAAAAAAAAA
>PISX010034835.1:0-13549 GCA_004024625.1 Mellivora capensis
TTTTTTAATTGAAGTAAGACTTTAATTCCAGTATTGGTAACATACATTAGCTTCAGTTATATAATATAGTGATTGAACAATTCTCTACATTACTCAGTGCTCATCATGATAAGTGTGCTCTTAATCCCCTTCACCTATTGCACTCCTCCCCCAACCCACCTCCCCTTCAGGAACCATCAGTTTGTTCTCTATAGTTAAGAGTCTGTTTCTTGGTTTGCAGGTCTCTTTTTTTCCTTTGCTTATCTGTATTGTTACTTAAATTCCACACATGAGTGAAATCGTATGGTATTTTTCTTTGACTGACTTATTTTGCTTAGTATTGTACTCTTTAGCTCCATCTGTGCTGTTGGAAAGGGCAAGATTTCATTCTATATTATGGCTAAATAATATTTCAGTGTGTGTGCACGTGCGTGTGTGTGTGTGTGTACATCTCTTCTTTATTCATTCATTAATCAATGGGAACTTGGTCTGCTTGCATAATTTGGCTATTGTAAATAATCCTATAATACACATAGGGGTGGCATATATCCCTCTGAATTAGTGATTTTGTGGGTTTTTTGGGCAAATAGCCAGTACTATGATTGCCGGATCATAGGGTAGTTCTATTTTTAACTTTTTGAGAAACCTCCATACTGTTTTCCACAGTGGCTGCATCAGTCTGCATTCCCACCAACAGTCTAAGAGTGTTCCTCTTGCCAACATCTGTAGTTTCTTGTATTGTTAATTTTAGCCATTCTGACAGGTGTGAGGTGCTATCTCATTGTAGTTTTGATTTGCATTTCTCTGATGATGAGTGATTTTGAGCATCTTTTCATGTGTCTGTTGGCCATCTGGATGTCTTTTTTGGAAAAATGTCTCTTCATGTCTTCTGCCCATCTTTTAATTGAATTCTTTAAAAAAGAAAGAATGCACTGTTGAAGGGCTGAATGGACGTAGGGAAAGAAAGTGGTGGTCCAAACTCAGATGAGTGATACTGGAGACCTGGTTATAAACTAGGTTTTAAGGGAGGATCTATTGAAGAATTGGTATGAATATGATCTTCATACTTAGTAAGTAGACTAGAAGGACATAGTTCTGCTTTATATAGTTGTAATGATGAGCTTAGGTCTGTAAATGGACCAACTAAATTATGAAATTATAGTAAGTCACTATGCGGTTAGCAAAAATTATGATAGACTGGTTCACTTTGAAAGTAGTTTCTTGCTACCAAAGTATGCCAATGTTCTGAATGTAAATACCAAGTAATGGGATGGCCAAAAAAAAAAAAAAAAAAGGTCCTCGTGCAGAATTTAGCAATATCTACTAATATTTGAGTACTTACTAAGCAGAACCACAATAAGCACTCAGTGCATATTAGTTGTTGCTTAGTATGTTCGGGCCACTTTTATTGATATTATTTTATTAAATCCATGTACAGTCTCATGGGATGGCTGCTCTTCTTTCCACTTTACACATGAAGACTCAGGGATAAGAGAGTTTATGTAACTTCCCATCTCCTCCTGGCTAAGAGTAACAGCACCAAGATAATAATCTGGTTCTGTTGAAGTCCATCCCAGGCAAAAGAAATTCTAACTCCTGCAAATCATAAGCATGATGACAAGTACAACATTTTCCTCTATTTTAATTTCACATACCTAGATATAAAGAATACTTTGAAATTCATGGCATTAAGATAAAAGGCTACAGTTTCAAAATTAATAGAGTACTCACAAAAAGTCTTGAAATGCAATGAACTTCAAAAATCTGGCCAGAACCTCAAGTGCATTTATGCAATGTAGAATTATATTTTGACATAAGTTCCTAAAAGTGGAAAAGATTTTATTGATAGTCATTATATCCCTACACACTGAAGAAGTTTGACTTCACCTTTTACATGGGGCCTCAATGCTGCTGTAGCTCATCTGATAATAGAATCTTTAAGTGTTTCCTGAAAATAAAATATTGATGTATGACAATGTCTTAGAGAGGATTAAATGAAGTGGCTCAGTTCCCATGTTCTCTTATAAATGTGTTAAATGGAGTGGTGAAAGAATTGACCCATTTCTCTAACTATAAATAGAAACCTTTGCCAATTCATTATTCTACAACCTAGGTCTGGAAATTTATAGATGTTACAGTGATTATTCATGGGTATTTTCCTTAGAGTCTTCACAGAATGTCTTTCATAACTTCAGTCTTAGAAAGCTGATTCTGTCTGCTCAGCAAGAGAGGTTTTATCTCTCAATTGCACATCTAACCAACCTTATGAGAGTGAGGTTTACATTAAAAATATCAAAATATCAATTTGTAAATTTGCAAGGAAATATAAATGGTGCATGGATCGAGAGAGCTACATCTTCACTCCCTTTAGGAAGGTCTACATAAAAAGGGAACATAATGAGAAAGAAAATTAATATACTGGAGATCAAACCAAGAAGAGTTATGTAGAAAGGATTCTTGAGTGACAGCAGGCTAGGTCAGCCCAACAGAGACAGTCTCCTCAGTTGTCCCAAAGGACAGAGTTCTCTGAACAAAGGCTATAAATGCCTTGAGGGTCAGGACCCCATCTGCCTCATATCTGTCATCTCTCCAAAGCCTGGCATAGAACATACACTCATCAAGTGAGAGTAGGGTCCATTGACTAAGACTCCTCCATTTAGCGTTGGAATGAATTCTGTCTTCTTTTCTCCTTTTGTTGATCTTTTTTCTTCTACGCATCCATAGGTGACCTTTTGAATGGCACATTCTTTCATTAGATAGGCCAACGTAGTATAGTTGAGGGTGAATATACTCATCAGGTAGCCAGTTTGTGTTTTTATGCTGACTTGCGCATTTCTGCTTTCATCGATTTGGTGTTTTTGCTTCTTATTGTTTCCCAGTTTGGGGAGTGAAGAGCAAGCAGGGCATGTCACTGCAGCTACTAAGAGCATTTTCCATAAAGTTTATTTCTACAAATCTGTTGCAGCAACACTCCATGCTATTCTCTAAGATAGGACAGTAATGCAGTTCAGCCAGATTGGCCCAGTCTGTTGCTTCTAAGAGTTTCTGCTAATTACAAGAAATGAGACTCAGGTTATTAAAGGGCTGTTGAAGATGATCAAGACAGAAGCCTTGGGGAAATCACCTTGTCATGGAACCCTGCAATCCACTGAATTTACAGAAGTGTTTTACTTCCATCCACTTCCACAGATAGTTAATGAGCCCTTGCTCTGTTAAGGCCAAGGTTGGAGGTGTATAAGACAATTTTTGCCTACATTTAACTTAGAAAGATATCACTTTATCTTTGGACTTATTTTTTTTTTTTAGTTTTTCAAACAGCCTTATTTTTTTCCATTTAGTTTTATTAGCATAATACTTAGAAATCCTTAAAAGGATCTTTGGATTGCATAAGAGGAGATAAGGAGAAAAATAGATAACCAGACAATGCTACTTGGTGAACAAACTGTATATTTTAGGCATTGACTCCCAGCAGAAATTATCCAAGAAAGTAAAAAAGTGAATCATATCCTCAAACCGCATCATTGGTTCTATGAGTCAAGTTAGGTATCAGGAAATGTGAATCTTTTGCCAACTTCTATATTACCCGTCTCCATGATTCTTGTCATTCATGTTTTTCATGTAAGTAATGAAAAAATTGGACCTGATGATCCCTGGTCTCCTTCTACATCAGAATATGCAATGTTCCACCACTTGTGAGAATTATGAAATATGCAAAATTCTCTTATCTACAGTCTACTGCAAAAATGATACCAGAATATTTGGTTTTGCTTTATTTTTTCCAGTTTTAGTGAGGTATAATTGACAAGTAAAAATTGTATATATTTAAGTTATATGACATGATTTGATATGTGTATACATTGCAAAATGATTTCTACAATCAAGCCAATTAATACATCCATCACCTCACATAGTGTGTGTGTATATATTTATATTTATATATATTTAATTTATCTATATTTATATTTCTCTCTCTATATATAAATATATATCTACATAACACACATAAGTCACATTTTCTTTATACTTTCATCCACCTGTGGACATTTAGGTTGTTTTCTTTCATGTCTTGCTGTGGTGAATAAGGGTGCAGTGAACATTCGGGTGGGGTATCTTTTCAAGACCATTGGTATACATTCCTTTAGATACATATACGTAGAATTGTGGATCATAGGGCAGTTATATTTTCAGTTTGGAGGTGAAACTTCTTACTTTTTTCTCTACTAGCTGAATCGATTTATGTTCCCACCAACAGCGTTCAAGGGTACCCTTTTCATCATACCCTCACCAATGCTTGTTATTGTCTTTTTGATAATTTTGATAAATTCTTTTTGTTAAGCCATCCAGACAGGTGAAGTGATAGCTCATTGTGGTTTTGATTTACATTTCCCTGGTGATGAGTGATGTTGAGCAGCCTCTCATATATGTGACCTTTTGTCTATCTTCTTCGGAAAAATGTATGTTCGGGTTACAAGTTCCTTATATATTTTGGATAATAAGTCTTTACCAGATGAATGGTTTGCAAATGTTTCTGTCCATTTCATAGATTGCCTCTTCATTTTCTTTCTTTTGCTTTATGGAAGCCTTGCAGTTTGATGTAGTCCCACTTGTTTATTTTTGCTTTTGTTGCCTGTGCTTCTGATGCCATCTCTATGAAATTGTAGCCAAGACCAAAGTCAAGGAGATTTTTCCCTATGTTTTTCTTCTAGTTTTACCTTGTCAGACATGCAATTTAAGTCTTTAATCCATTTAGAGTTAATTTTTGTTTAGATACAGGACTGAGTTGAATTTTATTCTACATGCGGATATCCAGTCTTCTCAGCACTGTTTATTGAAGAGACTATATTCCCGTTACATACTATTTTGATTACCATAACACTATAATACAGTTTGGAATCAGGAAGTGTGATACCTCCATCTTTGTCCTTCTGTCTCACAGTGCATTGGTTTTTCAGGGTCTTTTGTGGTTCTGTACAAATTGTAGTATTGTTTGTTCTATTTCTGTAAAATATGTCATTGGAATTTTTCTGGGATTGCATTGAATCAGTTGATTGCTTCGGGTAGTATGGACATCTTAACAACATTAATTTTTCCAAACTATAAACCTGTAAACCTGGATCTTTCCCTTTATTTTTGTCTTCTTCAGTTTCTTTCAATCAGTCTTTCATATTTTTTAGTGTACGCACCTTTCATTTCCTTGGTTAAATTTGTTTCTAAGCATTTTATTATTTTTGATGATAGTGTAAATGACATTATTATCTTAATTTTTGATCATTTATTGTTAGTGTATATAAATACAACTGATTTTTGTGTATCAATTCTGTATATTGCAACTTTACTGAGTTCTAACAATTTTTTGTTGTAGTCTTTAAGGGTTAGAAAGCCATATATATATATAAGATCATGTCATCTTCAACAAGACTGTTCGACGTCTTCCTTTCCAATTTGATTAGCTTGTATTTCTTTTTTTTTTGTCTTCTTCCTCCTCCTCCCCCTCCTCCCCCTGTTATCCGGGACTCACTGCTCCTCCTCCCCCCCTTCTTCCTAATTGCTGTGGCTATGACTTTAAGTAGTATAGTTATATGTAGTATAGTATTGTATATGTATGTATGTAGTATTGTATATGTAGTTATATGTAGTATAGTATTGTATATGTATATATATATACATATACAAAAATGTATATATGTAGTATAGTAGTATAGTTATTATGAGTATTATGAATGGACAACCTTGTCTTGTGTTTTGTTGTTATTGTCAGTGGTGTGTTTGTATGTGTGTGTTTTGTTTTTGTTTTTTTTTGGAGGGAGACTTCTGATTGATTTATTCAAGTATAGTTTACAGATGATATTACATTAGTTTCGGGTATACAACATAGTAATCCAACAACTCACTACATGATGCTGGGCTCACAAGTGTATCTACCATGTGTTACCATCCAATGCTATTATAATACCATTAACTATTTTCTCTATGTTGTACCTTCTGTTCCCATGACTTCTTTATTCCATAACTAAAAACTCTATCTCACACTCCCCTTCACCCATTTTGCCCATCCTTGCATCCCCTCCCTTCTGGTTAGTCATGCTTGTCTTAATCCTAATTTTAAAGGGAAAGCTTCCCATTTTTCGCTGTTGCATGTGATGTTGGCTATAGGCTTGTCATATACGGGTTTTATGATGAGGAGGTACATTGATTTTATACTTAATTTGTTGAGTTTTGCTTTTTCTGTATTTACTGAGATGATCATATGATTTTTATCCTTTATTTTGGTAATGGGGTGTGTCACATTCTTTAATTTACTGTGGTGAACCATTCTTGCATCCCAGGGTTAAATCCCACTTGATCCTAGTGTATGGTCCTTTTAATGTGCTGTTAAGTTTAGTTTGCTAATATTTTATTGATGATTTTTTTCATCTGTCTTTATCAGGGATTTTGTTCTGTAAGTTTTTTTTTGCTTGCAGTGGCCTTATCTAGCTTTGGTTTGAAGGTAATTCGGGCCTTATTAAATACGTTTGGAAGTGCTTTCTCCTCCTTTAATTTTTTGGAAGAGTTTGAGAAGGATTGGTATTTTTTTTTTTAATTTTTGGTAGAATTCACCCATGAAACCATCTGATTCTAGGGTTTTCCTTGTTAAAGGTCTTGATTACTACTTCATTCTCCTTACAAATAATTACTCTGTTCATATTTTCTTTTTCTTTATGATTCATTCTTATAGGTTTCTAGGAATTTATCTGTTTCTTAGAGGTTGTCCAATTTATATGTGCGTACTTGGTCATAATGGTCTCTTTGTATTTCTGTAAGATTATTTGTAATGTCTTCTCTTTGATTTATCATTTTATTTATTTGAGTCCTTTTTTTAATCTATATTAGTACAGCTAAAGGTTTCTCAGTTTTATCTTTAAAAAAACAAAAAAACTAAAACTAAAACAAAAACCCCAAAATCTCTTTGTTCTTCTCTGTTGTTTTTCCGGTCTTTCTTTTTTTTCTTTTTTTTTTTAATTTCTTTTCAGCGTAACAGAATTCCTAGTTTTTGCACCACACCCAGTGCTCCATGCAATGCGTGCCCTCCATAATACCCACCACCTGGCTCCCCCAACCTCCCACCCCCCGCCCCTTCAAAACCCTCAGGTTGTTTTTCAGAGAAAGACCATAGTCTTTCATGGTTCATCTCCCCCTCCAATTTCCCTCAACTCTCCAGTCTTTCATTTATATGTGCTCTAATCTTTATTATTTCTTTCCTTCTGTTAACTTTGGGCTTAGTTTGTTCTTTTTCTAGTCCCTTTATGTGTAAAGTTATGTTGTTTGAGATTTTTTTCCCCTCTAATGCAGATATTTAGTACTATAAACTTTCCTCTTAGAACTGCTTTGCTACATCCCATAAATTTTAGTATGTTGTGTTTCTATTTTTGTTTGTCTCAAGATACTTTTTTGTTTTTACTTTTGAATTCTTCTTTGACAGATTGATTCCTCTGCAGTGTGTTCCCTGTCCAGTATCCTTAAAGTTAAAATGAGTCTCTTGCTGGCAGCATATTGCTGCATCTTGTCTTTTCTGTCTATTAACTCCCTCTGTGGATTCTTACTAGAGAATTTTAATTCATGTACATTTAAAGTGATTATTGATAGGTAAGGACTGATTGCCATTTTTTTAAAGATTTTATTTATTTATTTGGCAGAGAGAGAGAGATCACAAGTAGGCAGAGAGGCAGGCAGAGAGAGAGAGAGGAGGAAGCAGGCTCCCTGCAGAGCAGAGAGCCCAATGCGGGGCTCGATCCCAGGACTCTGGGATCATGACCTGAGCCGAAGGCAGAGGCTTTAACCCACTGAGCCACCCAGGCGCCCCACTGATTGCCCATTTTGTTTGTTTTCTGACACTTTTGTGGTTCCTTTGCTCTTACTGTCTCCTTTTGTGATTTGTATGTGTGTATGTGTGTGTGTGTGTGTGATAGTGTGCTTTGATTCCTTTTTATCTTTTGTATATCTAGTAGCATTTTTTTCTTTACCACAAAGTTTATATAAAAAATCTTATAGTTATAACAGTCTATTTTAAGCTGATAACTACTTAACTTTAATTGCATACAAAATCATTCTATATTTTTATTTCTCCCCGAATTTTATGCTTTTGATGTCATACTTGACATTTTTATATTGTTCATCCATTAACAAATTATTGTAGCTATAGCTGATTTCAATGCTTTTATCTTTTAACTTTGAAACTAGAGTTTAGAGGGATTTATGTGCTACCAGTAAAGTATTAGAGTATCCTGACTTTGACTATATATTTACCTTTATCAGTGCTTTTTGTACTTTCATTTTTCATGTCGTTAGTTAGCATCCTTTTGTTTCTACCTCAGCTCTGAGTATCATTTCTTGTAAGGCAGGTTTAGTGGTGATAAACTCCCTCAGCTTTTTGTTGGCAATGTCGAATCTTATTTATTACCAGCAATGTTCATTATTAGTTTAATACTAAACATTTACTAAGCAACTGCTATATGCCAGACAATATGCTAGCTGTGGGTTTGCCCAACTATGTGTCTTTCACATATGTAAATGAATTCCTTCTAAAGATCAAATAATTTGAAATGCATAACATTGCATTTCCCCTTGTTGGCAACTTTTCATTTTTCTGATGTACAGTTGGTGGAATTTGGAGTTGAATTTTGAGACTTGGCCTTTGGTTTTAAGCAGTACTCCTCATTCAAGGGGCTTATAATTAGCTTGGAATTCCTGCATCCAACAGTTGTATTTTGTATCCCTGAGCACTGATGGGACTATAAAAATAAAGATGAGCAGTGCTAACATTTTCAAATAGAGGCCTTTTTTATATCTGCCTAGTATGGGGTGTCTATCATGAAGTCTGGCCCATTTTTATTGATCAGTAAATTTTATTTCCAAATAAAAATGTGATATTTCCACAGTTTTACTTTCAGCAAGCCTGTAATATAATAAGAAATTATGGACCAGAAAGAATTTTGGAAGAACTGATCAGTGTTTTGTGTTGAAAAGGAAAGAATGCATGAAACCATCTGTGTAATAATACCAGTATTTGCTTTACTATATTTAATTAATTTCTCTTAAAAGATATATTTATAGTATGTTTTATTACTAGTCACATTAATTATCAAGTATGTCAATTCCTTCTCAAAATAGTGACATAGCTTGAGAATCCTCCATTTTGTACCATGCATATATTTGAATATATGCAGAAAGTGACTTTAGTGAATATAAGCAGAAAATGACTTCAGCTTAGACACTGTGTCTGGCCAGTGGAGATATTCTCAAAACTGTGGGGATTTGTCACTGAGCCAGACTTCCTTCACAGGAAAAGTTCTCTTAAAAATCAACCAGATAATTTTGCCTTTGTCCAAAGAAAAGCACAGTTGGATTTGTTCTGTTTTGAGGAGGCAAACTGGGTGAGTGTCATTTTGCATCAGATATTATTTGTGAAATGGACAGCTGGCATTATATACTGTCGTAATTACCTGCTATTAGTTTAACTCAAATTCAACTGTTCTTAGCTTGTAGATAGTACATACTTTTCTATACTTAAATAATGCCTCATAACACTTTTTAAAGAATGTTCCCTGGGCAAGATTATGAATGTCTTGGTGCCCTATAGCATACATGGGTCTTTTGTCTGCCTTCACTTTTCCTCAATTCCCTAGTTAGTTTACTCAGTTCCTGTGGTGCAAATGGGGCTGATGCCTTCCTTTTAGTCTCCAGAACTGTCGTAGGGGCCAAATTTGGCCAATTTGAGAACCTCATCCCCCGATCATAGAGATTTGTTCAGGGATAAGGATACTGCTTAGAATCCTTTTCTGGAAAAGATCTTTTATTTTTCCTGTGGAAGTAAACTTGGGAGCACCTGTGGGCATCTTAAACCCAACAAAGAGACCAAAACGGAAAATGAAACCCAAGAGAAGCCTCGAGAAGAAGAGGGAGAAAGAGCCTCTATTGTATTTTAAGTGCTGTACTCTAATCCCCTTAAGATCCATGACTTGAGGTTATAGTTATATGATTTAGGACCCCCTCTTTTTTCCTTAGGCTAATATGAATGAGTTCTGACTGCTGTCACCAAAAATTTCCTGGTGAATATCTCTTTCTAGATTTGTGCTGTAACTCCTTTATGCCTTTTAATGACCCCACAGGAGTATCGCAGCTTAGCCTGCCTCCCAAGTAAGTGACACAGCAAACACTCTCCCTTATAATCAATCATAGCCTCCTACCTTATACCTCAGACCTTAAGGTCTTTGCCAGAAACCTCACTTGATGATTTTTCACAAAATCTCATAGATAAATATGCTTATTAGTTTGGGGGAGTTATTTACATTGTATAAGAGAACTCACTATCCTGAGTACAGTTCCATATCTTAACATGTCAGAAAGCTTAAATGAAGTCTGAAA
Source organism: Mellivora capensis (assembly GCA_004024625.1). NCBI lineage: Eukaryota > Metazoa > Chordata > Mammalia > Carnivora > Mustelidae > Mellivora > Mellivora capensis. The sequence goes on from PISX010034835.1 coordinate 10,381, forward strand.
ACTCAGGGTAAAGAAAATGGAGTTATATGCATGTTGTTGCACTTGGGTTAAAAAAAAACAATTCTGCATTCACCTACTTAAAAAATATCTATTGTGCACTTCCTATGAGCTGGGTACAGTGGAAGGAACTCAGACACAATAGAGAGTAAGCAGTTTCTGCCCTCATGGAAAATAATCATTTTCTATCAGGACATTTTGACATGAATCAAATAAAAATACAAATAAATGTGTAAGCACATCTATGCTAAGTATTGGTCTTTGGGTCTGTGTAAGGGGGGTGGGCAGCTGTTGGTTCTGGGTGTTCAGGGATCACTGAATCCCAGAGCAGATTATAATGGAGTATAAATTTGAAGGTTGAATAGGAGTTAAAGAGCTGAAAACATGAGAGTGAGGGTAATTTCCAGGAAAAAGAAAAATCTCTCCAGAAGGAGAAAACATCTTTGTAAGATTCTCAGGTGGAAAGATACACGGTTTCTTTGAAGAAGAGAGAATGGTAGCAGATGAGACAGGGGACACAGACAAGGGACCAGAGGAAGCCAGGCCTTTCAAGTCATGGTGACAGTTGTTGTCTTTACCTTTCAGGCAATGGTAAGAAAGACATTTAAGTTCAGTCCACAGAGTGACACAATTAGGTTTATATTTTAAAAGTTATCACTGCAACCTCACAATGTTAAGTCTGGCTGGTTATTAGAATCACCTGAATTACTGGCTTCCTGTCCCATTCCAGAAGAACCAAAGTCTCTGGGGTGGGCCCCTGGCTCTGGTCATTTTGAAAGCTCCCTCCAGATGATTCTAAGATAAAGCCAGGCTTGAGAATCACAGCTGTAAATCAGGGAGGAGATGTCAGAGCATCTGCGATAAAGAGACTCTATGAGCTGGCTACTCAGTATGATGCAAGGTTATCACTGCCCCCCTCAAACCTAATTGTGAGTTGCATTAACGGAAATGTACTTCCTGAATGAGAGATTGGTTTCTCTGCCCCCAAATTAGACCCGGCACACCTGAGAAGTTTGTGCACTTCTCAGCATCACATTTTAAGAGGAAATTTGCCAAACTGAAACATCCCTAGAAGATGATAAAAGGAATCTGAACCATAATGAGTAGAAATGATCCAGGGGCACCAGATACATTGAAATTGTAATAAGTAATCCTTTCCAGTGGGCGGTTTAGGACCTGTTTCAAGTAAGTCAAAGGCTATTGTTTATTCATTAGGGAAATATGAGGTCCAACTACTTCCCATTTTAGACATCGGAAATGATGGCAGGAGATGGTGCAGACTAGAATCCTTGCACTCCTGGAGGTTTTGTTCCAACTGAGAATGAAGTTTTCCCACTCAAAGGATCCTTAAGATCAGAATTTTAAACTGACCTTCATGGTTAGCGGCTTTAGACTCTGTATGAGTTACAGGGAGATACATTCCTGCTATTAATTTTAGAACATTAAAAGTAGAAAACTCTGAAAAGCAAGGAGGTCAATATCTGTGGACAGATTCCAGAAGAAATGGCCCTCGTAGTATCTCAGGACAAGGATGGAAAGATGTAATAGGAAGAAGGCTGTTGAGTGATCTGGTCCACTGATCTCTAGAATCTCTGACAAAACTGAAAACCAAATATGATAGTAGTAATATTGGAGCTCACACAGTTTGAGTGTTTACTATCTGCCATCCAACCCAAGTGCTTTATTATCTCACGTGAAATTTATGACACACGTCATGCAGTTGAGGAAAAGGAAACCGTATCAAACTGTAATTTTTAAGAAATTAAAAACATGACTCCTACAAATATAAAGTAAAAAGATGTAAAAAAATTTAATGTGACTCATTGATTAATGAGGGTGTCAGTAGGATGGTAAGATGGGTTTCAAAGAGCAGTTGAGGAGCACTTTGTTTATAGGTGCTTAGTAAAAGAGTGCTAGTATGAGATTACTAGATTGGCTAAAAAAACTGATTAATGTTTTATAGGGCAATAAACCATCACACTTGGGATTATCTTATCTACTGGAAAGAAGAAATTTGTATCTTTAATAGACAAAAGCTTCAAGGTAATGCAGCTTCAACTAAATTTGGGACCTTTATTTAGTAGTGAATTCAACTAGAAGTGAAGTCAACCAAGCACAGTTGGTTAGGTAATTTCTTTTTCTTTTTTCTTTTTTTTCCCCTGGGTTTCAGGAATAGAATTTAGTGATACATCCCTCGCATATAACACTGAGGGCTCATCATAACAAGTGCCCTCCTTAAAAACTTGTCAGCCATTTAGTCCTTCCCCCATCTACCTCTGTCCATCAATTGTCAGTTTGTTCTCTGTTGTTAAGAACCTCTTATTGTTTGCCTCCCCCTCTTTCTTTTTCTTTTTTCCCCTTCCCACACATTCATCTCTTTTGTTTTTTAAGTTCCACATCTGAGTGAAATAATATGGCATTTGTCTTTCTTTGATTAATTTTGCTTAGCATAATATACTCTAGCTCCATCCACGTCACTGCAGATGGAAAGGTTACATTATTTTTGATGGCTGAGTAATATTTCATCACGTGTGCACCTGAACACACACACATTATCTCTGTCCATTGATCAGTCGATGGACACTTGGGCTCTTTCCATAGTTTGGCTATTATTGATAATACTGCTATAAATATTGGGGTACATGTGCCCCTTCAAATCTGTATTTTTGTATTTTTTGGGCATATGCCTAGTGGTGTAATTGCTGGATCATAGGATAGTTCTATTTTTAACTTTTTGAGGGATCTCCATACTGTTTTCCATTGTGGCAGCACCAGTTTGCACTCCTACCAGCAGCATAAGAGGGAACTCCTTTCTCTGCATCCTCGCCAACATCTCTTGTTTCCTGTGTCCCTTAGATAATTATTGAGAATGCATGCTATGCAATTGCCACATAAAACTTTGAAAGAACACAGTTATCTTCTGGCCTTATTTTCAAGTATTGGATGATATTTCTTTTTTTTTTTTTTTTTACTCTTTGCAATTCCTTTATTTTTTTTTGTATTTCTTTTTTTTAATTTCATTTCTTTTCAGCGTAACAGAATTCATAGTTTTACAACACACCCAGTGCTCCATGCAATGCGTGCCCTCCATAATACCCACCACCTGGCTCCCCCAACCTCCCATCCCCCGCCCCTTCAAAACCCTCAGGTTGTTTTTCAGAGTCTATAGTCT
>PISX010034836.1:0-13543 GCA_004024625.1 Mellivora capensis
GTGTTTTGCTTCACAGCAGAAAAGTTCTTCAGTGTCTGAGAAGTTACGCTGTTCTGGGTTTTCTTGGATTTGCACTTGGTAAACTTGGAAAGTTTGTAGGTCTGTCGGCGCCCGAGAGCAACCGCGCAGGCGAAGCCGTTCTGGGACTCAGCCTGCAGGTGTCTCCCCCGTGGCGCGTGGACAGCAGGACTGAACGCAGGGTCTACATCTCTTCAGAGTTCTGTGGCGAGGTCTCCAGTTTCATCTTCTTCGAGGGGGGCACTCCTTCCAAGTCCTTGGGGGAGAAGAAGACAGGATGCGGGTTACCACGCCAGGAAGGCAGGCGAGGCCGGCCGTGAGGCTGAAGGCCGACCCGGGAGGAAACAGAGCACCAGCGCCTGTGGTTCAAACTCACAGTTCTGACCCTGCGTCCCACGTTCACCAAGCCCTGTGTCACCCGGGCCCGCCTGTCCCTGCCACGGTGGCTTCCCTCTTCCAAGCCTGTGCCTCTAAGCTCCCCCGGCCCCTTCCCCACACCAGCCCCGGGCAGGTCTCCCCATAATCAGCCTTCCGGTCTGTCATGAATCGCCAGAGTAATCATCGGTGCACGAGTTGCAAGTGGACCTCTCCAAGCTCAAAGGCCTAGTCTGACCTTGCCCTGTGGTCAGTGGCTCCCCCAATACTCAGCGTTGGTGAACGCACACGCGTGTCACTCTGTGGAAAAGCCCATTAGCTGTGACCACATTCCGAAGTCCCGTGGCCCAGAAAGGTCGGGCCCTCACTCCAGCACCCCGACTTTCCCACACAGGCATCTCCGCCTGACCCATCACCCAAGACCAGCCGATGACTACCCACCCCGACCGGCCCCCCACCAAGTCTGCCTTGACCCCACACGTGCCCAGGATCAAGCTGACAGTATCCCAGTGGCCTCGCTTCCTCCTCCCGCTCCCACACCCCACCTATCAGCAAGTCCCACCAACTCCATCTCCAAATACCCTTGGGCCTGCTCCCCTCCGCCCCGCCCGCAGCCGTGCCCACCCCGTCTGCACCTGTACCCCCACCTGCCCAGACAAAGCAGCACCCTGCTCCTCGATCTCCTGACCCAGCCTTCCACACGGTTCGAGAAATACCAAAACAGCAATCATACGCAGAACATAAAAACCCGCGGGTCCTTTCCCACTGCCTCCAGAGCAAAATCTCAACTCCTCACCAGGTTGAGAAGGCCCAGCACCCAGCCCGCGCCTACCTCGGTGCCTCGCCTGCCTGTTCTCTCCCTTGTCCGCTAGGCCCCAGCCACGCTGGCCTCCCTTTTGTTCCTCAGGCTTGCTCCTGTCTCCAGGCCCAGCCCAGAAGGCCTGTCCTCATGGCCCTCTTTTCTCGGCCTTCAAATTCCCGCTCCTAGCCTGTTTCTCTGCCTACACCAGCCCGAAGAATGCTCTACCGTCCGGCCTCCCTCCAGCTTCATGTGGGTTCTTCCGCAGCACGTGCTATGATCTTATAACCCGCCTGTGGCTGCCAAACCTGGCTGTGTCTCTTCCTGCCCCATGAGGGCGAGGAGGGACCCCGTCTCCAGCTCACCCTGGGTCCCTAGATTCTGACATAGCGCCCGGCCCCCAGTGGGTGTGCAACATATGTTTAAGGGAGCCCCCGGGGCCTGATGTGCGCTGTGTGGGAGTTTCTAGTGACAGACCCTGAGAGCTGGCATCACAAGGAGGCCGGAAGAACTGCTTCTGTGTTCTCCCTGGTTCTCATTCCAAAAGCAACAGAAGCCTGATACGCAACAGGAGAAAGCAGGTACTGAGCCTTCAGAGGACGCTGGGTCCTGTTGGCGAGAAGGTTCTCTGGTTCTGCACTTGGATGGGTGAGCGTGGGAGTGGACCAGAAAGGGAAAAGGGAGCAAGAGGGGCGTCACGAGCTCAGGACAGTCCAACAGGGGAGAAGAGCCAGCGTTCTGCTCCTCTCGGGAGGCTGGGGTAGCTTTTTTTTTTTTTTTTTTAAAACACAGAAACGGCCAAATGTCAGTGTCAAGTTGCTTGCGCAGCTGTACGGTATCTTCCACCTTGTTCACAAACCTAGGAGCTCTGTGGATGAGTATCTGTGTCCATGTGCCCTGAGAACAGTGGAAGAGGCCCTGTTCCAGGTCTGGGTCCCCCGGAAATGGGAGTGGAGGAGGGGGGCTTGTGAGAATGGGAGATCCATGTACCTTTCAGATATCTGGGGCGGGGCAGGGGGTACTAGATGCCCCCAGGGCACAGATCAAAGGTTCAAGCTAACCTTTCGTCCAGTGAGTTCAGGAGGCCAGGAGACCCCAGCAGACATCCTGGTTTTATTCACTGTACAGGAGGCTCTGATTTTTAATCTAATGGGCTCCAGCTGTGCCTGAGGTTCTAGGTCTTGTTTTTCTCATTTCACATCAGGAGGCTATTTCTTTCTGGTCGGTCTGTACCTGGGTCAGCCACACTCTTTATAACAGCTGCATACCGGTCTGTTTGATCCATGACCCGCAGTTAATTTAAGCAGTCCCCTTTGAACAGACGTAGGTTGCGGCCCGCTTCCTACCACTGCAAACACACCTTCCATCAACACTCCATCTGTGTCTTTGGGCCTCTGGAGGCGTGCTCTGCAGGAGGAGGGGGCTACAGAGCCAAGGGGAGTTAGACCTTAGAGTCCTGGAGGCATGTCCCCCAGGGGAGGCCTGACTCAAGGCTCTGCACAGCACAGATCAACTCCTGCCGAAGCCTGGCCCCTTCCAGTCTTTCCACAGCTACTTCCTGTCACTTTCTCCGGAGGGACTGGACTATACTCTTATTAGTTCAAGTTTCGATGCCTCGGAGTCCCCACTCATCTTAGGTGAGCACAGAAGGTAGACGGTGAAAAACCACAGACACGGCACCTGAAGCATTCTGTGTCCGGCTCCACACTGAATGTGTTTGCCACATTCTCTCATCCCATGTGCCCTGGCCCCAAGGCAGTTCTGGGGTCTGGCAGCTGCAGACAAGGAGGCTCGGTTACGCCAAGTGAAGGAGCTGGGATTCGAACTCAGGATGTTTGTTCCTAGCTACTGGCCACCTGCTCCTGCACTGATTCAGACCAGATGCTGACGAAGGGGGTGACCCAGAATGGGGTCCAAGCAAGGGGGTGGTGCGGTCAGTTGCAAAATTCCAAAGGACGAGTTATCTGGCGTTCAGGATTCTGAAGACGTATCGTCCCTGCGCTGAAGGAAGTTGACTCTGGGGCACTAGAGCAGGCAAGACGTCTGTGACAAAGTGACAAAGCTGAGGCTAGGATAAAGGCCGCCTCCTCTTCCTACACCCTGCTCCCTGAGGGCTGGGGCCCGGGACACTCACGGCTCCCGCTCATCGAATGCAGGCGAACGCCAATCTTCCAAGGGGAAAACAACGGAACAAAATAGCAAAATATCTTTCAACGTACCCCCGACACCCCAACGGGCTCCCGGATCTGGCTGCCCCTCTGAGACCTTGATCGAGGTACCTGAGAGGCTGCCGACGTCTCTGCAGCCAGACCCGCGTCTCCAGATGGCTGCCGCTCTACTTTCTCTGAACTGTTCACCGAGTTTTCCACTGAAGACTGCGAATTCTGCTCGTCAGAAGCATCTGAGGGGAAGCGAGATGACAGAAGCTGTTTTCAGACACGTGAGATGTGGAGCCAGATGGACCCATTACTAAAAATACCTGGAACTGGGGAGTTTTGTGGCCAGGCGGTCTGTCGGGCCTGCAGCGAGCCGCGGCGCTTGGGAAGCCTCTGTCGTGGCGTTGTCTTAAGCGGCCCTGAGACCCCCAACCCTTGCCTGCACACCCACTACCTGCCATGTGCCCTAAGAGGAAGGACGCTTAGGGACCGCTCCGCGCTTTGTACCGCGTGCAGCTGGCGCCCTCTGGTGGGCACAACGCACCCGGCCATCATGGCTGCTGACTCCTCCCTTTTCCCTCCCGGAGCCCGGCGTCCTCCACCTGGGGAGCCCAGAGAGGTAACTGCCCCTTTGTAGACATTTCTTTAATAACGTGGGTGTTTTCCTGATCATCAGAGCCATGACTGACGATTGCACGGAAACAGAAAACACAGGAACAAATAAAGTTAGAATCACTGATTATCTCACCCCACCCACAACTACCATCCCACTAACGTTTCGGAGGATTTATTTCCTAACATCTCAGAGGATTTATTTTCATCTCTCCAGATGTTTCCCCCCTCTACATGCATATAATTCTCTGCTCTCCCCAAATAGAGATCACACAGAATTTTGGAAAAAATTTTCACATCTTTTAAAAATTCTCTCAACACAAGAGTGGACAAGATGGCTGCACGGCTTCCAACAAGCAATCACTTATTTATGAATCCTGTTTTGCCAGTGAGTCGGGCCATTTCTTATGCATCGGTCTCCCTGCTCCCCTCCCCAGCACGGTCCTCTAGCAGAAGGAGGCCGCGGGCCACAGCTGTCTGTACGAGGCCGTGCGGCTGTGGGCGAGGAGGCAGCTGTGTTTGTACCTGAAGCTTATTTTGGGCACTAAGCCACAAAGCTCACGGTGGGAGCAGTGACATCTTGCCCAGGGCCCCACTCTGCTTGCACTTGAGGCCCCAATAACACCCACCACCCTGTTTTTTTTTCAAAGGGCACTAGAAGATTTAGGAATGCCTCACTTTCTGGGGTTCCTGAGGCAGAAAAGAAAAAAAAAAATCAATCAATCTATGTATCTATCTCTATATCTCCAGGCTTGAGTTTTAAAGCGAGTAAGCAATACAGAGAGATGGGAACCAAGTCAGCAGCACCCCATGGCCTGAAGCCAGTGGGGAGCAGAGGGCTGGGGAGCAGGGCAGGAAGGAGGTGTAAGAGCCCCCTCTCCCAAGGAGGCTGACCTCCCAGCATGTCCATCCCAGGTGAGCTGCTCTTAACACATACTCTGACTCCCCAAACCCCAGCAGCCCTGATATCCTGAGGGCAGCACTTGAAACCCACCACCCCGCCAGGGCCTGAGCTGGGTGTTCCTGCTGCCACAGGGAGGCTCAGGGGTCTGCCCTCTCCAAGGCTGGGCTCTGCCTACAACCTGCAACCTGGGAGGACCTAGGGTTTAGAGATAGACCTGAGTTCCCCTCATATCATTGCTCCGGCGCTTGTTTCCTCTGGGAGCCCTACAAGTCATCACGGTTGACAACAGCCATCCTGTGGAGTTACGGTGAAGACCTAAAAGGAATGACAGGGGAAGTACTCAAGGAACAAAATAACCCCAGGGGGAACTAACTGTACCTAGGACATAGGACCACACTCCTCATAAACCCGGCAGTTCTTTAATATTTTGTTTTACTCTTTTTAAATTTTATTTACTAAAGGAATTTCTACACCCCGTATGAGGGGTTCCAACTCGTGACCCCGAGATCCGGAGTCCCACGGTCTACTGACCGGTCCAGCCAGGTGCCTCTATTAGGTTAAGTTAAAACACAGAATCCCTGTACAACCCAGCTTCTCCACCGTTAGGGAGAGACCCAAAAGAACTGGAAACAGGTCCTCACACTAATATTTGTACACCAGTGTTCACAGCAGTACTATTCCTAACAGCCAAAAGATGGAAACAGCCCAAATGTAAATTAACAAATGTGTCAAATGACAAAACGTGGTACGTGCACAGTCCACACAGTGCAGTATTATAGAGTCACAGGAAGGAGGCAGCGGCACCTGCTATCACGCGGAGGAACCCCGAAAACATGATCCCGAGTGAAAGCCAGACACAAAAGGCCACATACTATACACCCACTTCTATGAAACACCCAGAACAGGCAAAGCCATACAGATAGAAAGCAGACAGGCAGATGCCGGGGTTTGGGGGAAGGGGGAAGTGATAGTTTATGGGCACAGAGTTTCCTTTGGGGGCGATGGAAATGTTTTGGAACCAGACAGAGGTGAATTTCATCTCAATTTTTTAAAAAAGGAAGAAATCCACGTTAATGTTACGTTCTAGCTCATAATGGATGTCTGCTTTAGCAAACTTTGAATTGTTTTTGCCCTCCTTTAGCCTCCCTTCTATGCCCTACAGTGAGCTCTGCAGGCTGGACACAGAGGCTCGGAAACCATAGCCAACCACCCAGAGAGTCATGCTGACCCCTGGCCCGGCCGAGAGCTCAGCGGGAACTGGCCTTAAAGCTCACAGAGCACGCAAGGGCTCGGTGCAGAGGCCTCCTAGTGCTGGTGCTGGAACTCACCCAGGGGAAATTATTTTCCTAGGGCCTAAATTTAGTCCAGTGAGTTAGGACATTATGTCATTCCCTGAACTCACTCAGCAGTAAACAAGTTCAAAGCAAGGTCAACAGCTGGTGACTAACCCACCCTGTCCCGCAGGCTGCACGGCCCCACCTGGGAGGCCTTCATGCCTTTCCCGTGCTCCCCCAACCGCAGCGGACACCCCCTCCCTTGAGCAATGCTGTGCCACTGTGCAGGCCCAGTGACCTGGGGTTGCCAGAAGAGGACCCTGGTGTGGTTCCCGCTTGGACCGGTAAAGCTTTTGGTGGTAGAGGGGGGCAAGGAGGAGAGCGGGGGCGGGGGGGTCGTAGTTACCAAAATGGTTCTGGAACCAGCGACCCAAGAAGCAATTTCTGCAGTTGCGCTTTAACTGGCTGTTGTTAGGGCGAAGGAGATGCAGCCCGAAGACACGGGAGCTGTGAGGGAACAAGCACGCAGGACGGGGAAGGAGCTGTGTGCACACCTGGCCCGGCAGGTGTGGTGACCTCCCCTCGCTCACGTCGGGCTCAGGCTTGGGTGAACGCTTCTGCTTCCTTCCTGCCCCGCTCCTTTCAGGGACTGATGCAGGAGGCAACTTTCGTTTGCCTCATTTTATAAATAAGGAAACAGGAAAGCTCGCAGGAGGTGACGCCACCAGCCCAAGGCCACACAGCTAGCAAGCGTCAGCCCAGATGTGACAGCTCGTCCTGTCCCTGGTCCCAGCCCCCTGGTTCCACCGCCCGCTGCCCGCAGAGCCCCAAGAGCAGGACGGCACTGGGGACCGCTGTGGGGACAGGAGAGGATGCTCCTCAGAAGGCCCTCATCCAACCTTCTCCTACAGCGGCTCCCCACGGACGACGAGACGATTCTGCCCCTCGGGGAACGTTTGGTAGCCTCCGAAAACATTTCTGGTGTCACACTCGGGGCGAGGGTGGGGCTCGCTCCCAGCAGCTGGCGGGGCGAACCCAGGGAGGCCTCTCTATGTCCCGCCACACACAGTATGGCCCCACAGGGGAGACCCGTCCGGCCCCGAAGGCCAGCCACACCGAGGCCCAGAAGCTCTGCCCACCACGTCTCTGGAGGAAAACGGTGGGGTCCGCCCAAACTGCAAATGCACCTCTGACTAAGCACACACTCCCTCCACCCGCAGCTCCAGCGCACCTGAGCGCAGATAGAAAAGAGGCGTAGATGAGATGAGACTCACTGCAGGGTCACGTGTGGGGAGAAAAGATGGAAAAAGCCTAAATGATCGTCAGTGTGGGGACTGTTGAAATAAATGACGACCCGTTCCTGCCCCTGAAGAGTACAAAGCTGGTAAAGAGAGTGAGACAAACCTTACGTCCCGACACGGAGCAATCTCCATGGTGACTGTTGAGGGAAGTATGCTAAAAAAAGGAGGTTATACTCTCACCTAGATCCTTCTAGGTGCGCAGACTACCTCTAGGACCACTGCACTAGACCCGACAGCGGTTCTCTGGGGGCGGGGAGGAGAGACACTCCAGGCTCTGGCTGGGGGGCCGTCCAGTCTGTGTCCTAACACCTGGGTTGTTCCCCATGTGTGGGGTCATCCGCACCCTAGCCTGCCCCTCCCCCAGGCCCACCTGGCACGTGAGCCGCCTTCTGCATCTGGCTCAGAAAGGGGGTGCTGCACTGGGCACCTGAGACCCTCACGCCTGGCTGGCTCGCCCCTTTCCCCACACGTCCCCAGGCACTCCCCCCCGCCAGTCCCTTGTGCCTGCACTGTTCATTCCCCTCCTATCCCTGCTCAGCCTTGAAGCCCAAGTCAGCCAGCACCTCCCCCTTCTCCTACTGTCTCTCACGCACTGCCCACAAACGCAAAAGCCCCCTTTAGGGCCAGGCAGCGCCGTGAAGGCGTCACCAGGGCTGCGTAAGCCTCAGACCCAGGTAAGGGGGGCAGGAAAAACCTGAAGGAAGTCTGTTCCTCAGAGAAATACAGATTCCCCCAACCTCTCAGGCTTTTGCTTTTCCACTTTTGATAGAGAAGTATGTTTAAAAAACAATGTAATTCTTCCTTTAAATGAGTAATAAGGGGGCACCTGAGGGGCTTGGTCGGTTAAGGGACTGCCTTCTGCTCAGGTCCTGGGATCAAGACAGCCTAGACAACCTCCAACCTGCTCAGGGGGGAGCCTGCTGCTCCCTCTGCCTCTCCCTCTGCTTGTGCTTTCTCTTACTAATAAATAAAATCTTTAAAAAAATAAATGAGTAATAAGGAAAGCAACAGTGATCACGGAGTGACACAGGGCCAGGACTCTCGGGCCTCAGTTTCAGAAGGACAACAGGGAGCGGCAGGGAGTGTGGCAGTCGGCAGATGTCCGGCCGCTCACCCTCCCCGGAAGGGCAGCCACATCTCTGCTTCAACCGGTTGCTGCTCCCTGGAAAAGCAGAGCCGGTATTGCTCGATCTTCTGATTTTCTCAAGACAAGGCAGAAACCAATCTTATTTTAAGGGCAATTGTTTAATTTTAAAGTTTTGATATCCAATTCAAATTAAAAATGAAAACTGCACCAGGCCCATGGCCACAGCCACACACCCTGCGCTGGATCTGGTCTGTGACCTCTGGGGTTCCAGCGGATGCCACAGCACAGAGAGGCCTTCCTCCCATGAAAGACCGACCCAGTCCCTCCCCAAGCACAGGGAAGCCTAGACTCCAGGCCAGCCGTCGTCCCCGCTGGGTAAGCGGCTCAGCAGCCCAACCTCATGCTCAGCCTGGCTGTGTGCAGGGATCCCCCACCCTGCTGGCCTCTTCCTCCTCCTCCCTTCACAGATGCTGGCAAGGCCATCCCCCCAGATGCTAGGGGTCACCCTCTAGTCCCCGCTTAGGCCAGGTGCCGCCTGCCAACACATTCTCCGCCTCGGAACCTTCAAAATACACCTTGATATCAGCAAGAACTAGGGGCCCGTCTTCTCAGGTCTAATGACGGCACTTGTGATGATGTAAGAAGACATTCTTATTTTTAAGAGATGTGTGCTGACGTGTTCACGGACGAAATGTTGTAAGATCTATAGTCACCTTCAAACGACGCCCCCCACAAATATATATAGACAAAGCAAAACTAACAAATGCCAAATTCAGCTGACATACATGGGAGAGTACCCTATTCATTTTTCTGTATCTTTCAAAATTTTCTTTTTCCAGAGAATCCAGACATCTCAAAATAGACAAAAACAAACCAACACAATATAGATTCGGTGCATATATGTCTTCCACCACCAGACTGCTTCTTACCACCTTGTCTGCTTCCACCCCGGACACACCAGCCTTAGCCCTACTATGTGTTCTTAATCACAGCATCCAAAGCAATCCTCCAGACCCTGGCAGTCAACCCCAATGGTTCCTGCCTCCTTTGACACAGAAGCAAGGGTCTGTTTAGTGATGTAAGAGCCCCCTACGCTCAAGGTCTGGCCTCTTCTGACCTCACCTCACTTTGTGAACCCTCATCCGCCCTTCCCTAGCCACTGAGAGCACTCCTGCCTCAGGGCCTTTGCACTGCCCATTCCCTCCCCCACAGTGCTTTTCTCCCCCTTTTCCATAGGGTTTGCTCCCGACCTAATTTTAGCCTAATCTGTTTTAATGTCACCTTCTCAGTGAGGCCTTCCCTGGCCGCCCTATTTAAAATGGAAACACTTCCCATAATTCACCAAGACTCTTCATTCTTCTTTCTTATAATAGTTTACCATGGAACTTATCTTCCCAACACTAGACTGTAGGATTTTTATTTTTATTTTTTTAAAGATTTTATTTATTTATTTGACAGACAGAGATCACAAGCAGGCAGAGAGACAGGCAGAGAGAAAGAGGAGGAAGCAGGCTCCCCGCTGAGCAGAGAGCCCGATGTGGGGCTCGATCCCAGGACCCTGGGATGATGACCCGAGCCGAAGGCAGATGCTTTAACCCACTGAGCCACCCAGGTGCCCCTAGACTATTGATTTTTAAATTGCTCCATAAGATGAGCTAGTCTAGGCATTATCCTTCTTCTACTGTGACCTTCTCGGGGGTCAGCATGTGGCAGGACCTCCCAGACACCTGTCAACCAATTGCATGGAGGCCCAGCCCCTGCGGGCACGTACCTTCGGTCCCAGGAAGCTCCTTCCCGTCGGCCTGGGCCTCGTCCGCCTTGGCGTCAGTGCCTTCGCCGGGCACAGCTGAGTTGGGCTCTGGAGCAGGGCTTGAGTTACTGCTGTTTTCCTGTTTGATCGGGGAGGCATCTGCTATGGAGCTCTGGTTGCTGTTATCATCTGCACGGGGTGGGGGGGGATGGGGGTGGGGAGAGAACCAGAGGCTGAAATCCCACAGCTACTGAGGAAGGGGGCTTGGGGGCCCGCACTCCCCAAGCCTCTCTGCCAGTAGCCCCATGGGACACTCTCCTGGGGAAGGAGACACATCCCCGCCCTCCAGACCTTGGAGACGAGCCACCAGGGGCCACTCCACAGGTCCTGCAAGGAGAAAGCTTCTGGGAGTCTGCCTGAATGCCCCCCCGCTGGCTCAGCCCTGGGTGGGGGGCAGCAGCGACACACAGTAGCCTCCCACATTTCAAGTCTTCAGGGGACATCTGAGGCCTCATTCCGGGTGAACAAGCCAGATTTGTCCATGAGGCAGCACTGTCAAGAACATCCCACTGCTCTGGTCACATGTCTAGATCACCTTCCACTTGATACAGAATAAAAGGGGGAGAGAACATGTGAACGGAGAGTAGGATACTATTCCACAGGACAGCCGGCCCAGGCTCTTCAAGTAAGAACCATTAAGGGGAGAGAGAGAGAGAGAGAGAGAGAGGAAGGGAGAGAGAAGCAGGGAATATTATTATAAAGAAATTTAAGAGAATTAACAGCTAAATTAAGGACATGTGAAAATTATTACTGTTCTATTTTGAACGTGCCAGCTTATAAGGAACATTTTGGAACAACCAGGGAATCTGAATATAGTCTAGGATTTAGAAGATACGAGGGAATAACAGTTACTTTTATTAGGAGTGAAAACAGCACGGCGGGTGTATAGAAGTGTCATTTATTAGTGACGCGTGCTGAAGGGTTTAGCTGTGGACTTAAAACACAACGCAGGAGGGCGCCTGGGTGGCTCAGTGGTTTAGCCTCTGCCTTTGGCTTGGGTCATGATCCCGGAGTCCTGGGATTGAGCCCCACATCGGGCTCTCTGCTCAGTGAGGAGCCTGCTTCTCTTCCTTCTCTCTCTGCCTGCTTGTGATCTCTGTCTGTCAAATAAATAAATAAAATCTTAAAAAAAAAAAAAAAAACAAACCCACAACGCAGGGAAACTTACTTTATTTTATTTTATTTTTTTAAAGATTTTATTTATTTATTTGTCAGAGAGAGAGAGGGAGAGAGAGCGAGCGAGCACAGGCAGACAGAGTGGCAGGCAGAGGCAGAGGGAGAAGCAGGCTCCCTGCTGAGCAAGGAGCCCAATGTGGGACTCGATCCCAGGATGCTGGGATCATGACCTGAGCCAAAGGCAGCCGCTTAACCAACTGAGCCACCCAGACATCCCGAAACTTACTTTAAAATAGTTCTGCGCAGGCTGTCTACAACTGTCAGAATTCCCTGAACTGAACACTAGAGAGCTGTACTGTTTTTATACATAAATTGCATTTCAATTAAAAAACTTAACCCATTAAAAAAAAAAAAAGAAATGAGGCAAACATGGCATGTGAGTGAAAACTCAGGGCGTATGAAGTTCATCCCACTAGTCTTCCCACTGCTCTCAATTACGAGATTTTTCACAATACAGAGGAAAAAAAGAGAAGTAACTGGAGCCACGCCTTCGTGGTTGAGCTGGTGGCAGGGCTGGGGGCCCAGGGGGCACATACTGCCCTGCGCTGGACCCCGTCTTCGGCACAGAGAGTCATGTCAGGTTGCAGATACCCAAGTGGCGATTTCAGAAGTATCACCACCCTGCTTTTCCAGGCCACGCTGCACACCTGGGACCAGGGCCACTTTTGTGAAACAGAGAACGAGGAGGAGACACGGAGCAGCAGGCCCACATGTCCTGGGCCCTACTGCCTGCTGGTACCTGGGCAAAAACAGCCACAGTCCCACAGTCGCCTGCTTCATCCTCCCGACAACCTGCCGGGTGGGTGCTGTCACCTCCCTTGTTTCCGGCGGTGGGGGGATACTGAAGCTCTGAGCAGCAGAACCCCTTGCTCAAGCGGCTCTGCCCAAATCCAGACTCAATCTGCCAAGGAGGCGCCAGGCAGTCACATGGTCCTGGCCAGGGAAACCGCACCTTATTCTAAGTGTACTGGTTACATGAAAGATCCTCTTGTGAATTCTGGGACTTAAAAGAAAAAAAAGTGGGACGCCTGGGTGGCTCAGTGGGTTAAAGCCTCTGCCTTCGGCTCCCGTCATGATCTCAGGGTCCTGGGATCGAGCCCCGCATCGGGCTCTCTGCTCAGCAGGGAGCCTGCTTCCCCCTCTCTCTCTGCCTGCTGCTCTGCCTACTTGTGATCTCTCTCTCTCTCTCTGCCTTCTCGTGATCTCTCTCTGTCAAACAAGTAAATAAAATTAAAAAAAAAAAGTACACTCTCCTGATTTGCCTTTTAAGGAAATCTAAACTTCCTTCCTACACCAAGCTATGTGTGCATGTGTGTAAGAGGCAGAGGCCTGACCCACAGGTCCCAGCACCAAGTTATGTTAATTAATGACAACAAGTACTAATGTTTAACGAGTTAGTTGGTGGAGACTAACCTGGTCACCTGGTAACCACACGACCCTGGCATTTGAGTCAACGTTGGTAGAATCTCAAGACTCAAAAAAGGTGGCTACAGATGCCCACTGCCCACTGGGAGCCTTCCCAATAATCCTGTCCAGGCCCACATCTTCCTTGTCTCTCCTTGCCATCCGTGCCCTGCGGCTGGATGAGGGTCTTGGCCGCACACATGTGCTAAAATGGAAGGATACTGAGAAGAGGAGCGAGGGTTCTGGGCCGGTGGCCACAAACTTGGATTTGGCCTCCAAAGGACCTCAGTGCCAGCGCTGGCATCGTGAGCTTCCTAACCTGGGGCGGCCACCTCCCGAGCCCTCATTTCCTCATCTGCACAATGGGGCTTGTTTTTAGGATGAAATGAGGTAAGGCATGAAATGCACTTAGCAAGATGCTTGGCGCATTGTGACAGCTCCTAAATGTCAGCTACTAACATGCCAAGGGCTTTGAGGGAGTTCTCTTACGGAATATTCACAGGGACCTTATGAAGTGGGCACTACCGTTCCCGCTGGGCAGAGTGAAACCAGAGCTGACGGTTACATGTTAAGGAACTAGCCCAGGATCACACAGCCAGAGTAGGGGTTGTGGGGGGGCGGGGGGGG
>PISX010034837.1:0-13528 GCA_004024625.1 Mellivora capensis
GGTTCACGAAGCCAGCAGCTCATATAACATCTTGGAAATGCCCTTGGCATCTCTTGAGTTGATTTTTGTGTTTCCATATGGTTTTCCATTTGAAGGTTGTTTTTCATTGACAAAGCCTTTCAGTAGCTTCCTAATAGTGGTGCATGGGAAATAAATTTTTGGAGACTTTAAAAACGATTTTATTTTAGAGCCACCTGAGGGGCTCACTCGGTTGGGCGTCTACCTTCGGCTCAGGTCATGATCCCAGGGCCCTGGGATTGAGTCCCACATTGGGCTCTTGCTCTGCGGCGAGCCCACTTCTCTCTCTTCCTCTGCCTGACATTCCCCCTGCTTGTGCTCTCTCTGTCTGTGTCAAATAAATAAAATTTTTTAAAAAGATTTTATTTATTTATTAGAGAGAGAGAGAGATCACAAGTATTCAGAGAGGCAGGCAGAGAGAGGGGGAAGCAGGCTCCCTGCTGAGCAGAGAGCCCAATGCATGGCCTGATCCCAGGACGCCAGGATCATGACCTGAGCCGAAGGCAGCTGCTTAACCAACTGAGCCACCCAGGCATCCCTAAATAAATATTTTTTAATAAATATTTTATTTTTAAGTAATCTCTATACCCAACATAGGTCTTAAAAACTCATAACCTCAAGATCAAGAGTCGCATGCTCTACCGACTGAGTCAGCCAGGCACCCCTTTTTGAGACTTTCAAGTATGAAAGTATGTTTAGTCTATCCTGGTATTTAACAAAATTTCTCAGTGTCTGGTTTTGAAATAATTTACTGTTATGTATTTCTAGCATTTTTTGTTGTGAAATATACTGTTAGGATGTCTGACATGTGTTTGAAAACACATCAACAGAGGGTGCCTGGGTGACTCAGTCAGTTAAGCATCTGCCTTCAGCTCAGGGGATGATCCCAGGGTCCTGGGATTGAGCCCCACATCAGGCTCCCTACTCAGTAGAACCTGCTCCCTCTCCCTCTGCCATTCCCCCTGTTTGTGCTCTCTGGTTCTCTCTCTCTCTTTTAAATAAAATAAAATGCATCAACAAAAACAATGTGCTAAAGGATGACAATACTGCGTACAGAGTTAGTCAGTTTCTCTAATCAGGAATTCACATCCAAGGATGGCCAAGTGGCATTCCAATAGCAAACTCAAGCTCCAAGTGGTGCAACATTGCTTCAGTTTTTTATATATATATATATATATATATATATATATATAAAACATATATATAATATGTATAATACATAATTTGCTTCAGTTATATATATTTATATATATAAATATACATATATAAATAAATATATATAAATATATATTTTATAAATGTATAATTTATAAAATATATCTCATAAATATTTGTAAATTTATTATATATATTTTATATATTTATATATAATGTATAATTGTATAAAAATATTTGTATATAAATTGTATATAAATCTATATATATAATATATAATTTATATATATAATGTATAATTGCTTCAGTTACCTTAATCACTCATATATTCTGAAGCTATAAATAAACTAATGGATTATAATGGACATAAAAATGGGGTGAGTTTGATGAAATTAGTGGTATTGGACGTATATTATTTGACTGAAAGATTGGAGTTATTCACACTCTTGCATGGATAGGACAATAATGCTAGGGAACACTGTAGTCCATACCCAATGAAAAATGAGCCTGGAATTCCCCAACTTGTCTGGCCATTGATTCTAAGGACACTGGTGGCATCACAGTAAGTATAATGTTAGATGAATTCTGCCTTTATGTAATTGTGTTTGCTTCAAGTGAACCGTTGGTGCAAGATCAGAACACCTAAACAGAATGCTGGGAACACTGGTTTACCAACAAGGCTGTATGAATGTACAGAGTCTGCCTGATAAGTAAATGACTATCTCAAATGTGTTCTAAAGCGCGCCTGGGTGGCTCAGTCAGTTAAACATCTGCCTTAGGCTCAGGTCATAATCCCAGAGTCCTGGGACTGAGCCCTCCTGCATTGAGCGCCCTGCTCAGAGGGGAGTCTGCTTCTCCCTCTCCCTCTGCTGATCTCTCTGCTTCTGCTCTCTCTCTCTCAAATAAGTAAATAAAATCTTAAAAAAATAAAATAAAATGCTGAAACCTACAACAACAAAAAAAGGACTAAGCTAAAATGAAATAATATGGTAACACTTGGAGCTTGAGTTTGCCATTAGAACACCACCTGACCATCCTTGGATTTGAATTCCTGATTAGAGAAACAGACTAACTGTGTATACAGCATTGATTAAAACTCATACTTTAGCACATAGTTTCTGTGGAGCATTTTATTATATATTAAAGATTTTATTTGTTTATTTCACAGAGAGCAGAAGGAATAGCCGGTGCAAATCCTTCAGGAAAGATTGTAACTGGCCTGTAGGAATAGCAAGGAATTCAGAACACCTAGAGCACGGTATATACGTGGGAGAATAATAAGAAACAAGATCAAGAAGCAGCATGGGCCTGAATAGTATGTTGTGTGGGACATGATTCTAAGGCCACTAAATGAGATGGGAAGTCATTGGTGGGTTTTGAGCAGAAAAGCGGCACATTTATGTTTTAAAAGAATCACTCTGGCTGCTGTGTTGAGGCTAGCCTGGAGGAAGCAAGTTTGGAACCAAGAAGAGAAATGAGGAGGTTGTTGGGATAATCCAGGAGAGAAGAAATGGTGCTTGGACCAGTGGTGGAGGTGGTTAGTAGTAATCTCATTGTAGCTTTAGTGAGTGAGTTCTTCATTATGAATAAAACATGGATGCTTCATTCCAAGCAGAAAAGACAAAAAATGAAAACTGTCTGGCTTTGCGTGTCAGTGGTGCACCTTTCAAATGGCCGCTTTTGAAATACCATTAAGTCTTTGCCATTAACAATAATTGCAGTGAGCAATCCGAGGGAGTCCCATACCCCACAGCCAGTCATAGCTCAGCCTTTCCCCCTTTACCTTTCTCTAAAGCGCAGCTCACTGGCTTCCTTAACCAAGAAAACCAGCCCCGATTCAAAAGCATAGAATCATTTCTGTGAGAAAAGAACTTATTGGTTGAAAAATCAGTAGTGTACTCCCAGCACCCCTGCCCTGCTCTGTCCCTGCCAGTTTCTGGTTCCTTAATATTCCTCCACCAACATGGTCACCCAGGAAGCCATCTCTATAATGTTCTTTTGCCCATTTCCCTGACATCATCATGCTTGTTTCCGATTGTCCCCTTTCTAAACCTTTCCCATCCCCCAAAATAAGGCAGTGGAATAGTGGAAAGAGCATACATTTTAAATCCCAAGCTAGGTTGATCTATCTGTACTCATTACCAATTTACTGCCTCTTGATTTTTATCTTTTCAAAAAATCAACTTTGGGTTTGTTGATGGTCTTCCATTGCTTCTAATTTTCACTTTAATTAGTCCCTTTCAGCTTTATTGATCTACTATTCAAAATAGTTTTTAAAAGAATAGTTAAAAAAAAAAAAAGATTTGGGGCACCTGGTTGGCTCAGTGCGTTAAGCCTCTGCCTTCAGCTCTGGTCATGATTTCAGGGTCCTGGGATGGAGCCCTTTATTGAGCTCTCTGCTCAGCGGGGAGCCTGATTCTCCTTCTCTCTCTGCCTGCCTCTCTGCCTCCTTGTGATCTCTCTCTCTGTCAAATAAATAAATAAATAAAATTTTTTAAAGATTTTATTTATTTATTTGACAGAGAGAGAGATCACAAGGAGGCAGACAGGCAGGCAGGCAGAGAGGAGGAAGCAGGCTCTCTGCTGAGCAGAGTCCCATGCGGGCCTGGATCCCAGGACCCTGGGACCATGACCTGAGCCGAAGGCAGAGGCTTTAACCCACTGAGCCACCCAGGTGCCCAATAAATAAAAATCTTTAAAATAATTTTTATTGATAAAAAAAATTTTATTTATTCACTTAAAAGAGAGCACAGAAGGAGACCGAGAGGTGGACTCCCCGCTGAGCAGATATCCTGATGTGGGGCTTGATCCCAGAACCCTGAGATCATGACCTGAGCCAAAGGCAAATGCTAACCCATCTTAAGCCACCTAGGTGCCTTATTCCCAGTCCTGCAAGCCCCACATCACTGAAGGGTTCCCGTAGGCCCCCTAAGAAGAGCCTGTCTTGCCCGTGATGAAAGAGGACGATTAGGGTTTCATTCATAACTGTAAAGTTTTTTTTAAGTTGGGGGTTACTAATTTGTTTCACTGGAATGGCAGAGGAGATGTAAACAATTTTATTATGTAGGCTTTTTATTCAATTATGTAAAAACCACAAATCAGGTACTGTATTTTAGTTAAAAATTGCTTTAATTCAACAGAACAGCATTTGTGGCTATTTAATGAAATCTGTAAATAGGAGGTGGAGTTCAAGAAATCCTGGCTGAGCAGTTTGGGTGTTTTTTTTATAAAGATTTTATCTATTTATTTGACAGAGATCACAAGTAGGCAGAGAGGCAGGCAGAGAGAGGAGGAAGCAGGCTCCCCGCTGAGCAGAGAGCCCAATGCAGGTCTGGATCCCAGGACCCTGACACCATGACCTGAGCCTAAGGCAGAGGCATCAACCCACTGAGCCACCCAGGCGCCCCCTGGCTGAGCAGTTTTTAACTGCAGGCTCTAAAGTATGTCAAATACAGAGAATATTCTGGAATATAAGTGTTTATTCGTATTTGAAGATGAAACTAAACTTAGATGTGTCCTGGAATGTTAGTTCTGTAGTAATTTGGTTAAGAGAGCATTCTGGGTCTGTGCTTCTGCGTTCAGCTTTTATGTGGTTGACTCACGCAGAGGCCCCAACTGTGACCATGAGCCCCCAGACACATGCTGTCCAGCCCGCACACCAGGAGCTTGTTCACAGCCGTCCTGCCGAGTGCGCCCCCAGCCTCGGACCTGCTGTCTCCACGTGAGGAAGCTATCTTTTGAAATTTGTGCACTGACCCTACTGACCCCAATATAATCAAATTATGTATAAAATTCTTTTTAGAAGAGATGGCTCATTAACAGGGAGGAGATCGTTATATTGCAGTTGTAAGAATAGCCTTAGGCCTTTAGATTTTTTTTTTTAATATATATAATAGGGAAGATACAGCCATCACTGGAGTGTTTTAAAATTCAAGAACAGCAGAAAGAGGCATCAGTTGGCATTCTTCTAACAATGACCTGTCTTCAGAATTTTTGCTTCAACTTCGAGGAAAGGGATCATTTTCTTACTTTAAACCAATTAAATATTCTGGATGAAACAAGTCACTCATTTGCCATGACCTTTGAGAAAAGTTATTTTGTTTTTTAAAAAAAAAGTACCTATTATTAATCTGTATTTGCATGGACTATGTTTTAGTGTATTTATAAATGGTGAACTCAGTTTCTGAAATTAAACCTTTCATTTGCAATTTTCAAAAAAATAATAGTTTTTATTATATTCTTCTGCTTGCTTTAGGTTTGATTGGTTCACCCTGTGGTTTATAGTGTACATGTGGCTCAGTGGGTTAGAGCCTCTGCTTTCGGCTTGGGTCACGATCTCAGGGTCCTGGGATTGAACCCCGCATTGGGCTCTCTGCTTAGCGGGGAGCCTGCTTCTCTCTCTCTCTCTCTCTCTCTGCTTGCCTCTCTCTGTCTACTTGTGATCTCTGTCTATCAAATAAATAAACAAAATCTTTTAAAATTTTTAAAAAATAAATAAATAAAATAAAATAATCTGAGGTCATCTTCAAATGATATAACATTTCCTTTTCAGGAAGGGAAAGGGATAGCCCCTATAAAAGTATATTATCAACTTCTCTCGTTAATCCATTGTGCTTTTAGGGTCATACGTATATGCTAGAAACAGACTAATACATTGTTAGTATTGTTGCTGTAAGCAGCAGTCATCTTTTAGAGCTGTTACCTTCATGGATTCCTTTTTTTTTTTTTTAAGATTTTATTTATTTATTTGTCAGAGAGAGAGCGAGCGAGCACAGGCAGAGTGGCAGGCAGAGGCAGAGGGAGAAGCAGGTTCCCTGCCGAGCAAGGAGCCCGATGTGGGACTCGATCCCAGGACACTGGGATCATGACCTGAGCCGAAGGCAGCCGCTTAACCAACTGAGCCACCCAGCCGTCCCCATTGATTTCACTTTTGATGTACTTCGTTTCTTTGTGTAGATACACATTTCTGACTTGTTCTGAAGAACTTTGATTACCATTCCTTGTAGTATAAGAATAGCAATGAATTCCCTCAGTTTTACTTTTGCAGGCATTTCATTATCACTTTTGAGAAGTATTTTCATTAAGTATAAAACTACGAGTTCATGCGTTTTTTTTTCTTTCTACACCTTAACGATGTCACTTAAAAAAAATCACACCCACAAAAATCTTTCTTCCACTTACAAGTGGTAAACACAGAATTCAGAATTGTAAAGACTGCACACTGGTTGAGTTATACCGCATGTACTTACTCTCCTATATATGTAAAATAAGAAAATAAAGCAGAATGCACAATAGTTTTTAAATAGTTCCTTGTTCATAATCCATTACTTGTACAGATTGTAAGAGATAAGGAATCATACCCAATATGACATAAGGTATAAGTATTTTGGTAAAATATCACTTGAATAGATATAAGACCAGGCATTCAAATTATAAAATTAATCTCTGCCAATTTCATGGTTCAGAAGAATGCCAGTCCTACTGGATTTTACTTTTGTGGAAAAAGAATTGCGCCTGTAACTACTGGAACCCCTGCAGCAAAACTATCCCAGTTCTGTAACTGAATTCTATAGCCCGAATCCATCGTGATGGCATCTTCCTCCTTTTCCTGGGATTCTTAGCAACTTTTATATCCTGTTTGGTTTCGTCTTTCATCTCTTCCACCTAGTAATGCCATCCTGGCAGGATCTATTTTGGATTGTAATTCTGTGGCGTCTTTTGAAATCCCAATGTCTCTTCTCTCCTTAAAAAGGGTGAGATCAGATTGTGCTGTTATAGGATCTAGAATCAGATTTATCTTGAATTGATAATGTTTTCTGAGCCATATGTTGGGACGAAAGTCTGTAATCATCATTCTTTAATTAAAATGAAAGAGCCCTGGAGTTTGTATCATTTAATACCGGTTGTGAATGCATGTGTGTGGGTGTGTCCTAATCTTCAAAGAGTGGCAGGATGCTGGGGAACTACACAGAAAATAGAACGCTTCCTGAATTTACCTGTCATCCTTGCATGGGGGCTATGCTAATCTCCATATCCTTCCAGTTTTAGTATATGTGCTGCTGCAATGTGCACCCTATTGTGGATACTTTCAATATTAATTAACTAGTAATTGCAAATTTGCTGTCTCAATATATTAGAGATTTGAGTATGAGAGCAGGGCCTGAAAGTATTGTTATTAATTAATTTGTGTCTAATAGCCTATTCTTTGTACTTTAAGACTTTCTAGGCTGTAGCTAGTCACTTTCCAATAAGAGCATCCTTTGCTCAAAACCTGAATCTAATCTCTCCCTCTGATATTCAGCTATCTTCTCTAGCTTTAACGTTTTTCTCCTTTACAGGGCTGTTGCTTTTTCTTTGAGGCATCTTGTTCTATGGAACACATGGGGCCAGTGGGGGACTACAGTGCAGACATAAATGCTCTAGGTCCTTCACACAAAAAGGGGTGGGAACCTGATAGTATTTCTCTTCCTGTCTTTTCCTTGTGCTACTTCTGATTTGCACTTGCTTGGTAATTTCAGGGTGATCCGCTGGGGGCTGCTGTCTGGGTGGGCAGAGTGAGGGGCAGATAAGCCAGGAAGAGGAAGCATTAGCTTCTACAACTGATGGTACAAGAGCAACAGCGGTTGGACAGGACAGCGGTCATCAGGTCTATGAGGAAACAGCAACAGCTAGGGTAGCTGTATCTCAGTGAGAGCTCTGCAGGACAACCGACCTGCCCTCTAGGGGAACCCCGTGCTCACCCAGCTGACCCTACACAGCCAGCTCCCTAGGCGCTGGGTCTTGGGAGAAGAGGACAGCTTCTCTGTTCACACCTCGTGTCTTTCCCTCTTTCTGGCACCTCGTCTTTCTGGTAGTTGCTCCAAAACCAAGATTGACCTCCTCCTGTCACACTGGGAGCCGAGGCCCAGAAGCCCCCGATGGTCACTGCCAATCACAGCTTGGATGGCCACCCCTTGCCTTCCAGACTCTTAGGAGCTGATGCCCCCTATAGCACCCGAGGCAGTAGGAGCTGGAGGGGGTTTGAGGTGCAGAGTTGTCCTGTGGACTAGAAGTCTTTGCATTCTTAAGAGAACGGGGTGGTTGGTTGGTTTGTTAGTTTTCTGCCACCCACCCCCCAGTCTGAACAGACTGAATGCACTCCATATAAGGAATTCCCCCACAGACGATTGGCTTCCTTCCTTTCCTTTGTCTTTCTCTTTTTCTTCCACAGGGTGTGATAGCCTACCTCCAAGATGACTCCCAGTGATCCCAACCATTTGCAAATAAGTGGGGCCGTGTTCCTAGTTCTAACCAACAAAGGAAGTGCAGACATATGAGTGCTACTTTCTGCCTGGCATGAAGCGCCACGGGCCATCACAATGCTCTCTCCTTCATATATTTAAGTAATTGTTTTTGTTCTCGCATAATTTTAGATTACAGCAAGGTTGCACGGATACTACAGAGAGTACTCATGTACGCCATACTCAGTTTCCCTACATTACTCTAGTACCTTTGTCACAATCAATGAATCAGTATTGATACACTATTAATTAAACTCCACACTTTATGCAGATTTTATGAGTTTTTCCCTGCTGCCCTTTTTCTGTTCCAGGATCCCATCTATGATACCACATTATTTAATCATCTGTAACCTTAGGTTCCTCTGGTCTGTGAGTTTCTTAGACTTTCTTGGACAGTTTTGAGGAATATTATATGAGGTATTTGGGGGGAAATGTACCTCAGTTTCAGTTCATTTTCTGTTCTTATAGTTGGGCTAGAGCAGTGGATTTAGGGAAGCTGAAGATCATAGGGCTGAAGTGCCATTCTTATCACATCATATCAAGGATACTTGGTATCAACATGGCACATTCCTGATGACAGGAACCTTGATCATCTTTCTAGTGTTTGTAAGCTTCTCTACTCTGTACAGTTATATTTCCTCTCTTACTTTTCCATGCTGTAATCTTGGGAGCAAGTCATCGTCCTCCTTGGAAACAGGTCATAGTGCTCTCTTGACCTCTCTAAGACAACTCTCCGATGGTGCTGTCACAAGTCAGAGGATAAGGGTGCCTGGGTGGCTCAGTTGGTTGACTGCCTGCCTTCAGCTCAGGTCATGAACCCAGGGTTCTGGGATCGAGCCCCACATCGAGGAATGAATGTGTATCACTTTCACACATTCATTCCTCAATGTGGGGCTTGATCCCTCTTCATAAAGTTGAAAAATTGCAAGTTGGATTGTCTGAGTCTAACAAGGACTTACAGAATAGAGCTGAGGATCTTGCATTGAGAGCCCGGGTGCAGCTTATGGCCATCATGCTGGTCCAGAGTCCCAGCAAGCATGAGAGGAAGGCACTGCAGCCTCTACAATGATGTCTCTGGGGGCACTAATAGGAATGCCTGATGTATTCCTATTTAGACAGATTCTAGAGCTCTTCCTTGGAAGCAGCCTCCTTAAAAGTGGGCTGATTTGCAAGTAACAGTATAAATGGCCTTAAGCAAAATTTACAGATGGGGAGTAAGTTGTATCCAGAACCCAAAAAAAGCCTAAAAGATGTTGGGCTTGTTTTCATGTTGTGGGTTTTTGAGGGGCTCAATAGCTATTTTTTTCTTTCTTCCTTCCTTTCTTTCTTTCTTTCTTAAACATTTTATTTATTTGAGAGAGAAAGAGAGAGCTTGAGTGGGAGGGGCACAGGGAAAGGGAGAGAGAATCTCAAGTAGACTCGGGCTGAGCACAGGATCCCATGACCCTGAGACCAGGACCTCAGCCAAAACCAAGAGTTGGAAGCCCACTGTCTGCGCCACCGAGGCGCCCCTATCCATAGCTATTCCTTGACAGTGTCAAGGATAGAAGTGCCCTCACATTACCAAGTAACTCTCAAGAAATCAACCAAGACTGTAGTCAGAGATCTCTGGAGGAGTATGTCATAAATATAAACCATTTAAGATTTAGAGAAAGTTGAATGTAGTAAAAATCTTGCCTCAAAGATTATATGCCAAGACAAAACTGTTGATGTAGCTAGAATTGCTGGGTAGAGGTGTATGATAGCCCTTTGGAGGTGAAGGAAAGTTGTGGTTGGGAAGCTGTTGAAATAAACCCTAAATCTAATATACTGGACTGGCCGAATCTATAATAGCCAGAGATTGACCAGTTGTTGATTGGATGGAATTATCAATTATGACAACACTGGGTGGGACCACAGCATTAAGGTTGTAGGGATTCACTGTGAGGTGCTATCCATTCTTCCCAAGTTAAAGATAGCAAAATCTGCATGTTAAACAGAGAAGCAGTAGGGATAACCTCTACTCTACAAAGATCTTCAATAATATATTCCAATCCTTGAATGCCGTTTTAACTAATGTTTAGTCATATTATCTACTGGGGTAGGGCATTCATCGGGGTCCATTTTGTGAAGCCAATTTGTGTCAATGATTTAATTATACTATTCACTGGGTCAGCTCATCCATGCCTTCTGTTGGGCATGTTAGGAGAACGTGTGGCTGTGACCATGGGGAATTTAGGCAAGGCAACCCTTCTGATAGCTAAGATGAGGCAGACTGCTTTGATGTCTCTTTTCTTTTCAGTAGCATCATTAACATTCTAGTAGGATCCCACTAAATCAGCATCTAGGTTATGGAGGCACAAAATAGACTCTCACCCTTTTATTTTGCCTGTTCTATAGATTTTTTTTAAAGATTGTATTTTTATTTCAGAGAGTGAGCGAGAGACAGGGAGCATGTCGGATGGGGAGGGGAGAGGGAGAAGCAGTCTCTCTGCTCAGCAGGGAGTCTGATGTGGGCCAGATCCCAGGACCTGGGGATTACAACCGCGGAGCGGAAGGCAGACATTTAACTTACTGAGCCACCCAGGCACCTGTTCTGTAGATTCTTCTAGTAAATTTCGACTTGCCAATTAGGTCAAATTGTGGCCCTCTGTTCTACGGCTTCATTTCCTTTCCCTGATTCCAGTCTTTCCTTCCTTCTTTCTGACTTGGATTCTAGAGGCTTTTCTTGGAGGAGACCCCATTAAAGGTGGGCTGATTTGCAAGTAAAGGCATAAATGCTCAAAGTGCATGATTGCTTTGGGCAGCAGAGAGAAAGAAAGGAAGGAAGGAGGAAGGGAGGAAGGAAGGAAGGAAGAAAAGGAGAAAGAGAAAAAGAAAGAAAGAGGAGAAAACCCCTGGAGAAGTTAGTTAACATTTCCAGAAGTCTGCTCAGAACATCAACATTAAGACCAGGTTGTATAGCCAGGGTGGACCCTCACCCAAAATTTGTTTGCTGTAAGGACTGATGACACCACACACTCCAGAAAGATCTGAAGAGATTTATTACTCACATAGTCTGGATGGAAACACCATCTCTATCTTCCAAGGCTGTCCCCATAAAAACATCATTGAACATATAATGTGGAGCAATCAGTACCTTATTGCCACCCAGAAACAGGACAGACCCACTGAGAATCGTCTCCCTACAACGACATCTTTTCTCCTCCCTGGCGTATAAAGGCACTTACATATAGGACTGCACCGGAAGTGTACAAAATGTGTCATAAATCTAATACAATATATATACATGTAAATACATAAATGTACCAAAAAATCTACTGGGGCTATAAAATTATAATGTATATACTTTGATCTTAGAATTCCAGAAACAGTTAATCCCCACATTTCTTTGGCTATTGAAACAAAATTTTTTAAAAAAGAAAACAAAATGAGACAATGTGTTTAAGTCACAGAAGTATCAAAAAATTGGCCCCAGATTCACTGATAGTTGTACAATATTCCAGCCACTGTCCATAAGTTACAGACAGAAAATGAAGCCAAATCACGGTTCATAATCCCTCACTGCACAGATCGTGAGAGGTTTGGAGTCATGCCCCACACAGAAGTAAGGCTTCAGGACTTCGGAAAACGCATCCGTGAAAGAGTGGATGTGAGACCTGTCATTCAAACTGTAAAAGGAAATCTCCCCCAACTCATAGTCCAGATAAATGCCAACCCCTCTGAGCTTCTCCTTCAGTGCCAGAGTGACACGAGCGGCCCCTTGTGCAACATAGCCACCATCCTGCAGCTCAATTGTCCAGCGTCTGTTCCCTCCTGACGGGGGCCGCTTGCCCTTCCTGGAAAGGGGGTCCTTACAAAGCCCCACGGCCCACTCCCGCTTGTCGCCCACCTGCACCTCCCAGTAACGCCGGCCACCGTCGAAGCCCTCGGAACCCAGCACGACCGGATCCATCAGAAATCCCTCTGGATTCTGAGGCACGCCTGGCATTCTCCTCACAAATGTCACTGACTTCTTATCCTCAGAGACAAGCAGATTCGGGTGTGCGGTCTCCGGATCCAGAGTAACCTCTTGTCTAAACTTCTGTATGACTTTCTGCAGAGCCAAGTACTGTGGAGGAAGACTGCATCCTGCCGTCCTTAACTGGAAAGAATAGAGAGCTGGGGGCTTCAGGCTTGCACACCTGTCCTGGATCCTCCCGACACCTGTCAGCAGCTTCACCTCCGACATCACACTGCTCTCTGCCACCTGGTTTAGGAAGCGTCGGACGGTGAAAACGTGCTCTGAAAAGGCGGTGATGTTCGCACAGAGTCTCTGCTGAATGTCCCTCTCTTCTTCCGCTAGCCTTGCCAGAACAGCCTCTTGCTCACGGTCTACACATTCGTTTAGGTGCTCAAACTCCGAGGTTAATTTCTGACTCTGGTACTGCACCTGCTCTCTCAGTTCTAAGAGTTTTCGATCTTGGGTGGCTACTAGTTTCTGAACATCTGCCACCTGCCTCTTCAGCTGCCTGACGTAACGGCTGAGCCTCTGCCTGTGATGAGAGGCGGCCTCCTCCACGGGCCTCACCAGGTGGCCCTGGTGGTCAGGGGGCTGTGTGCACTTGGGACACAACACCTCGAGGTCCTCCTCACAGAACAGGGTCAGGACCTGGTTGTGCTTCTCACACAAATGTTTCTCTTCCGGCCTCCTCCTCTTGGTCCTGGTGACTTGGAGGAGCTTGGCAATGTCGATCATCCTTCCCAGCTGGGTGTTGCTCCTCAAGTGCCTCTCCT
This sequence comes from Mellivora capensis, assembly GCA_004024625.1. NCBI lineage: Eukaryota > Metazoa > Chordata > Mammalia > Carnivora > Mustelidae > Mellivora > Mellivora capensis. Next base: position 13,209 of record PISX010034837.1, read on the forward strand.
GGCATGCGTGACGGCACACGGGGCACGGGAACCTGACCTTGAGATCAGCCCAGGACCGCTGGATGCAGCAGCGACAGAAGTTGTGCCCACATTCGGTGGTGACGGGGTCTCTGAGGTAATCCAGACAGACGGGACAGTTGGCTTCTGCCTGGAGTCCTGCCAGGGCTGCTGGGACTGCCATTGGGCTGTGAATGAAGTCCTGGACTGAGGTGGCTTTTCTTCAAGAGCTGGGGCTTTGAAGGTTCTTTCCACTGAGAAGCCTCAGACGCACCCTCAGATCTTGCTGCTCTTCCTATCTTGAACGTTTCATTCCTTTGAGG
>PISX010034838.1:0-13543 GCA_004024625.1 Mellivora capensis
TATGAAGGAGCAAATAAAATACTAAAAGGGTGGCAAAGACCCTAGGAAAATGCCCTTTAAAGAAAAAATTGAATTAACTGCAAGACTAAAGAATCATGGGGAGAAAGCCATGAATTCCGCGCTTTGCTTGCTTTGCTTTCTCCTCCTCTGGAGTTCCGCTGCTCTCCTTGTTAAGTGAACTTGGTCTTGGCTGGATTTCCTTTGATCTTCTGGGGGAGGGGCCTGTTGTAGTGATTCTCAAGTGTCTTTGCCCGAGGCAGAGGTGCACTGCCCTTACCAGGGGCCGGGCTAAGTAATCCACTCGGTTTCGCTTTCGGGAGCTTTTGTTCCCTGAGCGCTTTCCGTAGAGTCCGGAGGACGGGAATGAAATGGCGGCCTCCTAGTCTCCGGCCCGGAAGAGCTGAGATTCGGGGCTCCACTCCTCAGAGAAATGCTCCGGCTACTCCCATCTCCCTCGCCCCTGGCCGTGCTCCGAGCTCACCCAGCCCGCGACCGGTCCAAGGTAACCCCGAGCTGAGAGCTCACTCCTCGGCTCTGTCTCGGTAGCCGGCTTCCCGCTCCGATACCTGCTAGCTCTGCAACACTCAGACACCCCTGCTCCTTCTGTGACCCTGCGGGACCTGGGGCCATGCTGCCCCCACGTGGGCTTCACCCCGGTTTAGCCTCTGGAGCGATGTCCCTCCGTGGAGCAGACTTTTAAAAGTCCCGATTTAGTGCTCCGTTGCTGCGCCGCTTGCCGGGAGCCGGCCCCTCCCCCGTGGTCTATCCTCTCGTCGCTTTCGATTCACTTCTCCGCCAGTCCTACCTTCCAGAAAGTGGCTGATTTTCTGTTTCCAGAATTGCTGTTCTTCCTCTCTTTGTTCTCCCGTTGGATTTGTAGGTGTTAGCAATGGTTTGATAAGCTATCTAGCTGATCTCCTGCTGCCTGATGTAGTCTCAGTTGCTACTTCTCCACCATCCTGACCCCACACCCCAAAATTTCTTTTAATAGATCAAAATATACCCTAAATCTAGCTACAGCCTGATTAAATTCTCTCCTCTTTTTTTCTTTTTCCAATCAATGTATCTTATCAATTCCTTTTTTAGAATTTTAAAATTTTCATCTGAATTCATATTCCATCCCCTCATCATATTTACCCTATTTCTGTATATACATAAGTTTTTCTTTCTTTAAAATTTTGGGAGGTAGTTTCTTCTAAGAGAAAGAGACCAGAATACACCCAAAATCAAGTGGGTGGCTCTCTTCTATTCACCAGTCTAATATTTTATATATCTCTATATATCTCTATATCTATATCTCTCTCTATATATATTCCCCCCCTTTCTTCTCTCCCCAGTTTCGGGTCTCTTCTGATTTGGTTAGCGTATATTTTTCTGGGATCTTAGCCACCCTTTTAGTATTTTACTCTCTCATTCGGATATTCTTACCGGAATAAAATGACAAGGCACAAAAACTCACCACAACAAAAAGAACAAAAGCAGTACCAACGACTAGGGACCTAACCAATACAAACACTGGAAATATTTCAGAATTAGAATTCAGAATGATGATTATCTAGGTGTTTGCTGGGCTCGAAAAAGGCACGCAAGATATTAGAATACCCCTTTCTGGAGAAATAAAAATTCCTTTCTGGAAAAATAAAAGAACTAAAATCTAACCAAGTTGGAATCAAAAAAGCTATTAATGAGGTGTAATAAAAAATGGAGGCTCATACTGCTAGGATAAATGAGGCAAAAGAGAGAATTAGTGAAATAGAAGACCAAATGATGGAGAATAAAGCTGAGCAAAAGAGAGACAAACAACTACTGGACCATGAGGGGAGAATTCGAGACATAAGTGATACCAAAAGACAAAACAATATTAGAATCATTGGGATCCCAGAAGAAGAAAGAAAGGGCCAGAAGGTATATTGGAGCAAATTATAATAGAAAATTTCCCTAATATCGCAAAAGGAACAAACATCAAAATCCAGTAGGCACACAGAACCCCCCTCAAAATCAATAAAAATAGGTCCACACCCCGTCATCTAATAGTAAAACTTACAAGTCTTAGTGACAAAGAGAAAATCCTGAAACCAGCTCGGGACAAGAAGTCTGTAATATACAATGGTAGAAATATTAGATTGGCAGGAGACTTATCAACAGAGACTTGGAAGGCTAGAATGGACTGGCATGATATATTCTGAGCACTAAACAAGAAAAATATGCAGCCAAGATACTATATCCAGCTAGACTGTCATTGAAAATAGAAGGAGAGAGAAAAAGCTTCCAGGACAAACAAAACTTAAAAGAATTTGCAAACGCCAAATCAGCCCTTCAGGAAATATTGAAAGGGGTCCTCTAAGCAGAGAGAGAGCCTAAAAGTAACAGACCAGAAAGGAACGGAGACAATACACAGTAAAAGTCATCTTATAGACAACACAGTAGCACTAAATTCATACCTTTCAACAGTTACCCTGAATGTAAATGGGCTAAATGTCCCAATCAAAAGACACAGGGTATCAGAATGGATTAAAACAACAACAACAACAAACAAAAAACATCCACTGATATGTTGTCTGCAAGAAACTCATTGTGGACCCAAAGACACCTCCAGATTTAAAGTGAGGGGTAGAAAACAATTTACCGTACTAATGGACATCAAAAGAAAGCTAGGGTGGCAATCATTCTATCAGATAAATTATATTTTAAGCCAAAGACCATAATAAGAGATGTGGAAGGACACTATATCATCATTAAAGGGTCTGTCCAACAAGAAGATCTAATAGTTTTAAATATCTATGCCCCTAACATGGGAGCAGCGAAATATATAAAACAATTAATAACACAATCAAAGAAACACATAGACAATAATGCAATAATAGTAGTGGACTTTAACACCCTGCTCACTGAAATGGACAGATTGTCCAAGAAAAAGATTAACAAGGAAATAAAGGCTTTATATGACACAATGGATAAAATGAACATCACATAAATATTCAGAACATTCCAACCCAAAGCAACAGAATACACATTCTTCTCTAGTGCACATGGAACATTCTCCAGAACAGATCACATCCTGGGTCACTATAAGGTCTCAACCGATACCAAAAGACTGGGATCATTTCCTGAATATTTTCAGACCACAATGCTCCGAAATTAGAACTCAATCACAAGAGGAAAGTTGTAAAGAACTCAAATATATGGAGACTAAAAAGCATCCTACTAAAGAATGAATGGGTTAACCAGGAAATTAAAGAATTGAAAAAAATTCATGGAAACAAATGAAAATGAAAACACAACTGTTCAAAATCTGTGGGAGAGAACAAAGGGAGTCCTGAGAGGAAAGTATATAACAATACAAACCTTATTCAGGAATGAAGAAAGGTCTCAAGTATACAACCTAACCCTACACCTAAAGGAGCTGGAGAGAGAAGAGCAAAAATGGCCTACACCCAGCAGGAAAAGAGAAATAATAAAATTCAGAGGAGAAATCAATGAAATAGAAACCAAAAGAACAGTAGAACTAATCAATGAAACTAGGAGCTGGTTCTTTGAAAGAATTAAGAAGACTGATAAACCCCTGGCCAGACATATCAAAAAGAAAAGAGAAAGGACCCAAATTAATAAAATCATGAATGAAAGAGGAGAGTTCACAACCAACACCAAAGAAATATAAACAACTATAAGCACATATTATGAGCAACTACACACCAGCAAATCTGGCAATCTGGAAAAAAATGGATGCATTCCTAGAGACATATAAACTACCAAAACTGAACAAGGGAGAAATAGAAAACCTGAACAGACCCATAACCAGTAAGGAGATGGAAGCAGTCATCAAAAAATCTTGGAACAAACAAGAGCCCAGGGCCAGATGGCTTCCCAGGGGAATTATACCAAAATTTAAAAGAAGAATTAATATCTATTCTCCTGAAACTGTTCCAAAAAATAGAAAAGGAAGGAAAATTTCCAAACTCGTTTTATGAGGCCATCATTACCTTGATCCCCAAACCAGACGAAGACCCCATCAAAAAGGAGAATTACAGACCAAAATCCTTGATGAACACAGATGCAAAAATTCTCACCAAAATACTAGCCAATAGTCTCCAACAGTACATTAAAATGATGATTCACTATAACCAAGTGGGATTTTTTCCTGGGCTGCAAGGTTGATGCAACATCTGCAAATCAGTCAATGTGATACAATACATTAATAAAAGAAAGAACAAGAACCATATGATACTCTCAATAGAGGCTGAAAAAGCATTTGACAAAGTACAGCATCCTTTCTTGAACAAAACTCTTCACAGTGTAGGGATAGAGTGTACATATCTCAATACCATAAAAGCCATCTATGAAAAACCCATAGCAATTATCATTATCAATTGGGAAAAACTGAGAGCTTTTCTCATAAGGTCAGGACACGGCAAGGCTGCCCACTATCACCACTGCTATTCAAATTAGTACTAGAGTTGCTAGCCTTGGCAATCAAACAAAAAGAAATTAAAGGTGTCTGAATCAGCAAAGAAGTCAAACTCTTACTCTTTGCATATGATATGATACTTTATGTGGGAAACCCAAAAGATTCCACTCCAAAAATGCTAGCACTCACAAAAGAATTCAGTAAAGTGTCAGGATATAAAGCCAATGCATAGAAATCAGTTGCATTTCTACAAACCAACAGCAAGAGAGAAGAAAGAGAATTTAAGGAGTCGATCCCATTTATAACTGCACCCAAAACCATAAGATACCTAGGAATAAACCTAACCAAAGAGGCAAAGAATTGGTACTCAGAAAACTATAAAGTACTCATGAAAGAAACTGAGAATGACATAAACAAATGGAAAAACGTTCCATGTTCATGGAATGGAACAACAAATATTGTGAAAACGTCTATGCCACCTAAAGCAATCTACACATTTAATGCAATCCTGATCAAAATACCATCGATTTTTTTCAAAGAAATGGAACAAATCATCCTAAAAGTTATATGGAACCAGAAAAGACACCAAATACCCAAAGGAATGTTGAAAAAGAAAGCCAAAGTTGGAGGCATCACAATTCCAGACTTCAAGCTCTATTACAAAGCTGTCATCATCAAGACAGTATGGTACTGGCACAAAACAGACACACAGATCAATGGAACAGAAGACAGAGCCCAGAAATGGATCCTCAACTCTATGGTCAACTTATCTTCAACAAAACAGGAAAGAATGTTCAATGGGGGGAAAAAAAGGCAGTCTCTTCAACAAATGGTGTTGGGAAAATTGGACATCCACATGCAGAAGAAGGAAACTGGACCATTTCCTTACACCACACACAAAAATAGACTCCAAATGGATGAAAGACCTCAGTGTGAGACAGGAATCCATCAAAATCCTTGAGAACACAGGAGGCAACCTCTTCGACCTCAGCCGTAGCAACTTCTTCCTAGAAACAACACCAAAGGCAAGGGAAGCAATGGCAAAATGAACAACTGGGACTTCATCAAGATCAAATGCTTTTGCACAGCAAAGGAAACAGTCAACAAAACCAAAAGACAACTGACGGAATGGGAGAAGATATTCACAAATGACATATCAGATAAATGGCTAGTATCCAAAATCTATAAAGAACTTAGCAAAATCAACACCCAAAGAACAAATACTCCAATCAAGAAATGGGCAGAGGACATGAACAGACATTTCTGCAAAGAAGACATCCAGATGGCCAACAGACACATGAAAAAGTGCTCCACATTACTCGGCATCAGGGAAATACAAATCAAAACAACAATGAGATACCACCTCACATCAGTTAAATGGCTAAAATTACCAAGTCAGGAAATGACAGATATTGGTAAGGATGTGGAGAAAAGGGTACCCTCCCACACTGGGTTGGGAATGCAAGCTGGTGCAGCCACTCTGGAAAGCAGCATGGAGGTTCCTCAAAAAGTTGAAAATAGAGCTACCCTATGACTCAGCAATTGCACTACTGGGTATTTCCCGAAAGATACAAATGCAGTGATCCGAAGGGGCACATGCACCCGAATGTTTATAGAAGAACTGTCCACAATAGCCAAACTATGGAAAGAACCTAGATGTCCATCAAGAGATGAATGGATAAAGAAGATATAACATATATATATTATATATATATATATAATACTATGCATCTATGAAAAGAAATGATATCTTGCCACTTGCAATGACATGGATGGAACTAGAGGGTACTACGCTGAGTGAAATAAGTCAATCAAGAAAAGACAATTATCATGTGATCTCTCTGATATGAGGAATTTGAGAGGTGGGGCGAGGGGCTGTGGGGAGTAGGGATGGGCAAAATGAAACAAGATGGTATCGGAAGGGAGACAAACCATAAGAGACTCTTAATCTCACAAAACAAACTGAGGGTTTCTGGGGGGTGGGGAGGATGGATAGGGTGGTTGGGTGATGGGACACTGGGGAGGGTATGTGATATGGTGAGTACTCGGAAATGTGTAAGCCTGATGATTCACAGACCTGTACCCCTGGGGGCAATTAATACATTATACATTAAGAAAAATATCTTTTTTAAAAGGCAGCATAATATGGTCTTTAACAAAAGAGTTAATATCTTAGTCTAAAGAATTTGCATTTGCAATATTTTAAAAGGATGCAGAATTGCCCTAAGTAGATATCTGATTTAAGTCTGCATTACTAAGGACTGTCCTTCTATAACTGTAATTTAACCATTATTCTTTTCTTGGTCAAGAAACTAAAATCTCAGGTTGTCATAATTATTGATCCCTGGATGTTCTGCTCTCTGAGCTCAGCTTCAGGTCTTCCTCCTTACATTGCCATTTGAGTCGTCACTCACATGCTTTACATTTGGTGCACACCACCACGCTCTTGAAAGCAATTTTCTTATAGCACAAAGGATTTCTTAAAATGTTACAGTATAATATAACAACTTTACACACTGTTTAAGAAATAGAGAAAAGGGCAACTTGCTCTCATTTGCTTCTCAAATGCCAAACCCATATACAGTAATATAGTTTTATGGAGTATAGGGTTTTTTTTTCCCCCCTCTTCTTAGCATTAGACATTACATTACTTTTCAGTGGCATAAATTGAAAACAAAATCACATTACCTGACAAATTTTCAGCAATTTGCCAATACTAAACGTTACTGAGTCCATTAGTACTTGTATATTGAGTTTGTTTTATATGAGTTTTTTTCCTCCTCTATAGCCACTGGTAGAAGAGAAATGCAAAGTGAAAGAAAAATCAGTTTCATAGGCAAATAATGGAGCTTTTAATATAAAAAGAAAACCTAGTTCTACACTGTTAATTTTGTAAAAACCTCACAGTGCATGTTTAGGAAATTCCCCAAATTACTTCTCTGGAAATTTGGAGGATTTCTAGAAAGTTAAATGAACACAGAAGACTTTTTTTCCTTGAGACTTTCCTTACAAGAATCCTTTTTTTTTTTTTTTTTTTTCTTATTTGAACACAGGTTTCATCTTCATACATTGGACTAAAGAATTATCAAGGACACTTGTAGGTCAAGAACTTATATATTCCAGGAGAAGAGTGGCATCATTAATAGAAACAGTTTAAAATTATATTTGGATTAGGGCAGGGTAGGGAAGGTGATATTTTAAGATTCAGAGAAGGAAGCCTGCAGAATATAGAGGAAATAGAAAATGTGGACCACATATTTCCACTGGGTTTTGTCCCTAACTGATAATTGGCTAAGTAAGATAGCAGATACTCAGTGTTTGCTATATGAGTGAATGGATGAAGAGACAGATATGTCAAGACATTCAAAATGGTGGAGGGGCAACAAGATGGCAGAGAACTAGGAGGAGGCACCTTTTCAACCTGTACTCTAAAGCGAGCTAATTACCTACCAAAGAACTCTGATCACCCACGAAATCAGCCTGATATTAGAATTATACATGTCTGGATCTCTATTGGGGCAGAAGATGCCAGTGAGTAGGTAAAGCGGAGTGGGAACGATGGACTGGTATCGGAAGAAAAACAAAAGGGAGAGGGAGCCACCAGAGGCGACCCATTGGAAAGTAATACCCCAATATGAGAGTGCTCTGCGACTGGGGACCAGCATTAACTTGGAGTCTGTTTGAAAGCACTCAAAAAGAGCAAAGGATCGTGGGGGGGGGGGGAACTGTGGGAATTGGGGCATTTAGGGACAGGGGCTTAAGTCCCCAGACTGAGGACAGCCACCCCTGGCACTGAGCCAGAGAAAGTGCGGCAGAGAAACCAGGTCTTGGTCCCTGAGCTGCAAGCGTGCCTGAGGGCGCATGGGGTGCGGCTTCCGTGAGGGGCTGGGAGCCTCGCCAGCCAGCAGAACCACAGCCTTTTTGCAGTCCCCACACACACGTGCCTTGCCAGACTATCAGAGCCTGAGTCGTGCCCCACACCCTCCCTTGAGAGGTGCGGGCAGACGCCAGCCTGACGCTCTCGGACCCGGAAAGTCTGAGCACTGAGCACCAGCAGGAAAATCTCAATGTGCTGTTGCTGCTTGGGACCTCTATGGCGGTCTGGAGCTGCCCAGAGAGCTGCCGCTGTCATGGTTTTGGATACAAGCAGGAGTTTCTGTGTCCCCAGGGACCGCGACTCAGAATGTGCTCTGCCAGCAGCTGAGGGGGAATTTATGTGCTCTGCAGCACCCAGAGGGGAACGGACTGATGCTTCTCTCTGAGAGGGAGGTCGGGTGCAGTTTGCTTTCCTCTAAACCTCAAAAACCATCAAAAGCTGTCAAGGTGGGAGAAAACAAATGAAAAAACGAACATAAAAACCTCCAGAGAACAAAAGCCTGAAAAACCGGTTTCCTCAGAACCCACCCCCTTGAAGGGGGGCGGGAGGACTTAACTCAGAAAACACTGCCTGACAACTCACGTGGCAGGCCCCTCCCCCAGAAAGCCAACGGGGGGTGGGGGGGGGGAAGAAAAGAAAAAGACGAGAGCAACCACCACTACTTCAAAGATACAACATTTATTTTTAATTCGTTCCCACTATTCTGGTTCTTTTTTTAAAAAAATTTTAAAATTTTTAGCCTATTTACCATCACAGTGAGATGTCCAGTACATCAAATTCCATAATAACATTTTAACCTTAACTTTTTGATACATATACCTGTGTTTTTCTTTTGCTTTTCTATTTTTTAAAATTTTTAAAAATTTTATTTTAGTTTAGTTTAGTTCATTCTTTTTTTATTTTTATTTTTTAATATTCATATAGAGTTAAATTCAAGGTAATCCCCTGTCCCCAATCAATGCTACCCTACAGGTATTTTTACCTATTTTTAATCCCCCTTTATCTTAGGAAAGTTGAGTCCTTTAACAAAGATATCAAGGTACATCCAGGAAGAATCAAAATAACCTTTCTCGCCCACATTGAGAATTTATAACCACTCTCCCATCTTTTTCTTCCACCAGTGTTTCTGTGTATTTGTGTTTGTCCTGGTAGTATATAAATCTTATACTTGGGGTTCTTTTGATGAGGTTCTTATAAAAGCAGAACAGCTTTTATATATATATATTTTTTCTCTTGTCATATACTTTTATCAGTCTTTTTGTCTGTTTTTGTTTGTATACTTCATAAATCTTACCTTGGGGCTCATTTGGGCTGAGCCTTTTCTTTTATATTTCTTTTTTTATTCCCTGTCTCTCTCTGTCTCTTCTTTTCTTTTTTCTCTCTTTCATTTTTTCTTTCATTTGGGTGGGGACTCTTGATTGCACAGAAGCATTCCAGGGTGCACCTTGACTGCACCACGGTCGACACATTCAACTACTTCCATTCAGCCATCTCTCACCATAATGACTAGGAGGAGGAATGCCCAACAGAAGAAAAATTCAGAGGCTGGGCCTTCTGCAACAGAGCTAATGGCTACTGGCATAGACAATATGTCGGAAAGGGAATTCAGACTAACAATTATCCAGGCAATAGCTAGGCTGGAGAAAGCCATGGATGACAAAACAGAATTGTTTAGGGCAGAACTGAAAGCCACCAGGGATGATGTTCACAATGTTAGGGCAGAACTGAAAGCCACCAGGGATGATGTTCACAATGTTCTCAAAGAGTTCCAATCTAATCTAAATTCTCTAAAAGCTAGGGTAACTGAGACAGAAGATAGAATTAGTGATCTGGAGGACAAACAGATAGAAAGAAAGGATCAGGAGGAATCCTGGAACAAACAGCTTAGAAGCCACGAAAACAGAATAAGGGAAATAAATGATGCCATGAAACATTCCAACGTCAGAATTATTGGAATCCCTGAAGGGGAGGAGAAAGAAAGAAGTCTAGAAGATATAGTGGAACAAGTTCTCCATGAAAATTTTCCCAATCTCACGAATGGAACCAGCGTTCATATACTAGAGGCAGAACGGTCTCCCTCCAAGATTATAGATTCTCGAAATTCCTCGAGACACCTGATAGTAAGAATGAGGAATTATAATTGTAGAGAGACTCTCTTGAAGGCAGCTAGGACAAAGAAGCTCCTTACGTACAGAGGAAAGCCCATCAGAATAACGTCAGACCTGTCCACAGAAACCTGGCAAGCCAGAAAGGGCTGGCAAGATGTATTCAGGGCACTAAATGAGAAGAACATGCAGCCAAGAATACTTTATCCAGCAAGACTGACATTCAAAGTGGATGGAGAGATGAAGAGTTTCCAAGATCGGCAAGGCTTAAAAAAGTATGCGACCACCAAGCCGACACTGCAGGAAATATTAAGGGCGGTTCTATAAAAGAGGAAAAATCCTAAGAATGTCATTGAACCGAAATATAGAGACAATCTACAGAAAGGAAGACTTCAAAGGTAACACGATGTCAATAAAAACTTATCTCTCAATAATCACTCTCAATGTGAATGGCCTAAATGCACCCATAAAACAACACAGGGTTGCAGATTGGATAAAACAGGACCCATCCATATGTTGTCTAAAAGACACGCATTTCGAACCTAAGGATACACCCAGACTGAAAGTGAAGGGATGGAGAAACATCTTTCATGCCAATGGGCCTCAAAAGAAGGCCGGGGTAGTGATTCTCATATCAGATAAATTAGATTTTAAACTAAAGACTCTAGTCAGATACAGAAGGAAACTACATAATTCTTAAAGGGACTATCCAACCAAGAAGATCTAACAATTGTAAATATTTATGCCCCCAATATGGGAGCAGCCAATTACATAACAAAACTATTAATCAAGATAAAGAGTCATATTGATATGAATACATTTATAGTAGAAAATCTCAACACGCCTCTCTCAGTAATAGACAGATCATCCAAGCAGAAAATCAATCAAGAAACAAGAGCATTGAATGACACATTAGACCAGATGGACCTCATAGATATATACAGAACATTCCACTTTAAAATAACAGAATACTCATTCTTCTCAAGTGCACATGGAACCTTCCCCAGAATAGACCACATACTGGGTCACAAATCAGGGCTCAACTGATACCAAAAGACTGAGATTATTCCCTGCATATTCTCAGATCACAATGCTTTGAAACTGGAGCTCAACCACAAGGAGAAGTTTGGAAGGAATTCAAACACCGGGAAGCTAAAGACCACCTTGCTTAAAAATGCCTGGATCAACCAGGAGATCAAAGAAGAACTTAAACAATTCATGGAAACCAATGAGAATGAAGACACTTTGGCCCAAAACCTATGGGATACAGCAAAGGTTGTCCTAAGGGGGAAATACATAGCCATCCAAGCCTCCCTCAAAAAAATTGAAAAATCCAGAATGCACTAGCTGTCTCTACACCTTAAAGAACTGAGAATCAACAACAAGTTAAACCAACTCCACACACAGAAGGGAAATAAGATTAGAGCAGAAATCAATGAGGTAGAAACTAGAGATACAGTAGAACGTATCAATGAAACTAGAAGCTGTTTTTTTGAAAGAATCAATAAGATCGATAAACCACTGGCCACACTAATCCAAAAGAAAAGAGAGAAAACTCAAATTAATAAAATTATGAATGAAAAGGGAGAGATCACAACTAACACCAAGGAAGTAGAAACAATCATCAGAAGTTATTATCAACAGTTATATGCCAATAAGTTAAGCAACCTAGATGAAATGGATGCATTCCTGGAAAAGTATAAACTCCCAAAATTGAACCAGGAAGAGAAACTGACAACCTGAATAGACCGATATCTAGTAACGAGATTGAAGCAGTGATCAAAAACCTCCCAAAACACAAGAGCCCAGGACCTGACAGATTCCCTGGGGAATTCTACCAAACTTTCAAAGAAGAAATAACACCTATTCTCCTGAAGCTGTTTCAAAAAATTGAAACAGAAGGAAAACTTCCAGACTCTTTTTATGAAAGCAGCATTACCCTGATCCCCAAACCAGGCAAAGGCCACATCAAAAAGGAGAATTTCAGACCAATATCACTGATGAATATGGATGCTAAGATTCTCAACAAGATCCCAGCAAACAGGATCCAACAGCACATTAAAAAGATTATCTACCATGACAAGGTGGGATTCATCCCTGGGTTACAAGCATGGTTTAACATTTGCAAAGCAATCAATGTGATAGAACAAATCAATAAAAGAAGACAGAAGAACCACATGGTCCTCTCAATTGATGCAGAAAAAGCTTTTGACAAAATCCAGCAACTGTTCCTGATTTAAATGCTTCAAAGTATAGGGATAGAAGGAATATTCCTGAACTTCATAAAATCTATCTATGAAAGACCCACAGCAAATAATATCCTCAATGGGAAAAAGCTCCCAGCTTTCCCATTGAGATCAGGAACATGACAAGGATGCCCACTCTCACCACTCTTGTTCAACATAGTATTAGAAGTCCTAGCAACAGCAATCAGACAACAAAGAAAAATAAAAGTATCCAAGTTGGCAATGAAGAAGTCAAATTCTTTCTCTTTGCAGATGATATGATACTTTATATGGAAAACCCAAAAGACTCCACCCCCAAACTACTAGAACTCAGACAGCAACTCAGTAACGTGGCAGGATACAAAGTCAATATACAGAAATCAGTGGCTTTCTTATACACTAACAATGAAAATACAGAAAGGCAAATTAGAGAATCGATTCCATTTACTATAGCAGCAAGAACCATAAGATACCTGGGAATAAACCTAACCAAAGAGGTAAAGGATCTGTACTCGAGGAACTACAGAACACTCATGAAAGAAATTGAAGAAGACACAAAAAGATGGAAGACCATTCCATGCTCTTGGATTGGAAGAATAAACATTGTTAAAATGTCTATACTACCTAGAGCAATCTATACCTTTAATGCCATTCTGATAAAAATTCCACCGGTATTTTTCAAAGAGCTGGAGCAAATAATCCTAAAATTTGTATGGAATCAGAAGAGACCCTGAATCGCTAAGGAAATGTTGAAAAACAAAAATAAAACTGGCGGCATCACGTTACCTGATTTCAAGCTTTACTACAAAGCTGTGATCACCAAGACAGCATGGTACTGGCATCAAAACAGACACATAGACCAGTGGAACAGAGTAGAGAGCCCAGATATGGACCCTCAACTCTATGGTCAAATAATCTTCGACAAAGCAGG